>OZ038394.1:31065429-31158404 GCA_964036045.1 Eutreptiella sp. 'Long Island Sound 2002' | reverse complement strand
ACTGAGCTGGCCTGTGGTACGGGGCCAGTTCCTACTGAGAACCAATTTCCGGGCCGGACGCTAGTGGCATGTCTGGTCCAGTGGGGCCGGGTGGGACCCCCCTGTGTGACATTCCGTCTGGTTGTTGCTCCTTTACGGGGCCCTGGACAGTCACCCGTTCTTCCCTTCATGTTGCGTCGGGTCGCTGCTTTCTGTCGGCCGCTGCGGCCGGTGCTCTTGCTGGTGTCGTTTCCGCGTTCGTGGAGCCCAGTAGTTGGCGTGTTGGGACTGTGCTGGATACGGCATGGTGTGCCGTTTGCGTGTCAGCGGCGCCCAATAATTGGCGTATTGAGGATGTGCTGGTTGTTGCCGGGGTCGTTTGACTGTTTTTGCTGTCCACACACCTCTGTCCACAGGCCGTCCATCGCCTGCCTCGCTGTGTTTCTGTGCGGCCCAGGTGCCTTCCTCCACGCGCTGTCCGGGCCGTCCACCATATGCCCCTTTCCCCCTCACGGCTGGTCTGCCCCTGATGGGCTCCCACTCCTGTTGCGCAAACAGCCCATCTGGGCTGCGGGAGACACCCCCCACCTGATGCCGGTTGAGCAGGGTTTGCCCTGGCACCCGGTAGCGACGGGGTTGGCTGGCCAGGCCATCCCCTTTATTGTCGCTGCCTCCCATGCGCACGCTCTGCCATCCACTCCATTCTGGTTCTCTGTTCCCGCTGTTCCAGTTGCCTCTCCCGCCTCGCTGTGCCCCTCCTCCTTGTCTGCTGTGCCTGCCCTTGTCCCTCCTGGTGTGGCTCCCGCGTTCTGTGTGTCTGTGTTGCTCCTCCCCCTGTCTGGTGGCGCTCCCCACACACCGGGCAGTATTGGGAGGGGGTCTGGGATCTGGGACCCCCAAGTTTGTGTACCAAAAATGGCCGGACCAGATTTTCCCGATCGTAAATGTCGTTTTTTCACACGATAGTCCCTGTAGTCTTGGGGGGGGGGGGCAGGGGGGTACCCCCCCCCCCTCCTCCTGCGGTGTACAGCCGTTCCAATACTTCCCTGACCCCCCCCCCTGCACGCGCGCCAATGGGCCGTGGGCTACTGCGCAACGGGGGCTGTACGCCGTGCAGACCCCCCCCCCCTTTGCCACCCCCGATGCGTCGCGCAGGGGCACAGAGGGCGGGGGGGGGGGGGGGTTGGCATGACGCCATGGTGTGATGATCTCGTCTGCAGCGGGCGGCGCCTACTGGCCGATCGCCATTCGCTGCCCGTCCCTTGGACCCTTTCCCTCCATCGGCGGTGGTGCCCATCGGCTTCTCACCACCCTTTGACCTTCCTCTTCCTCCTTGCCCTAACCTAAGCGGGGGGGGGGGGGGCACACGCCTTGTCCAGCCCCAGCCACGCCTTCAGCCCCTCTTTGTACTGCACGATGGCCCGGACGGGGCGGAACAGGAACGCCACGAGGTTGGCGTCGTGCTGCATGTGCTGCGCCGAGTCCAGCGGCGGGTTCTGCGTGAGCCGCGCGAAGACCTCGCGGGCGAAGAAGATGTTGAGGGTGACGCTCTTGTAGTTCTTGGCGTAGGTCTGGAACTCCGCGAGCTTCGTCCAGAGGTGCCCCTGGGGCCGCCCGAACCGCCGGATGTCGTCGACCTTCGGGGCCTCGCAGTTGGTGATGGGGTCCAAGTAGCAGTTCCAGGCGCGGTACCGACCGATGGCTGGGCCAGAGGGGGTGTGCAAGGGAGGAGGGGGTGGGGGTGGGGGTAGCGAGAGGGGGGGGCGGGGGGGGCGAGGGGCAGAGATGCATTGGAAGGGAGGGACCTCAGAGGCGGTTCCAGAAGCGGTTTGGCAGGCGGTTGGAGGAGGTTGTGAAAGCGGTTGGGGGCGGTTACTGTCGGTTACAAAGGCCCTTGACAATGGCACTTGCCGCCAGGGAGACAGTGGCTGGGCATAGGCTGGGCGCCCTGGACGGGGGGGGGGGGGTGTGACCTAATTAAAAAACAGACAAATGCAAACCAGAGGTAATGGACGGGGGGGGGGGGACTGCCCCTTTTCCAATGCATCCCTGGGGAGGGGTCAAGGGAAGGGGCTCATGGGAAGGAAGCTCCAAAATGGGGGGGTCGGGGGTAAAACCTACTGAAGGTGAGCTCAGCGAAGGCGTAGGGGCCCGTTAACCACTGCCCCCCCCCCCCCAAGAGCTACGGGATCGCAGCCACTCAAAGGCCCGCGACCTCAACGCGCAGTGGGAAGCGGGTACAATGCCACTGCACTGTCAGAGCGAGAGCCCGCTGCGTATCAGCTTTGCGCCGTCCCGTCCGCATGACACACGGCACGGCCTTGGGGGGGGGGGGGGGGGAGTTGGACAACCCCCGTCGGAAGGGGTCATGCCTGCCCTGGGAAGGGGAACTGGGACTGCAGCAACAATGCAGTCCGCTCCTGCCCGACCCGACCGGCCCACCAACCGTTTTGCAAGCGCCGAACCCCCCCCCCCCCGCCCCCCGCAAACCGGTCTTCCAACCCCCGGTGACCGCTACGGGATAGAGGCCACGGGGAGTGGGGGGGCAGGGACCTCGCATCAAAACGTCGTAACCAACGAGCCCCCCCCCCCCCACACATACACGTCCCCAATCATCCAGCCAAAGCGTCCTCCCAATTATCCAACTGGATCATCCACCTCAATCAGGGCGTCTTTTGAGCGGGGGGGGGGGGGGAGTGGTTTGGGACCCAAAAGTTTGTGCACAAAAAATGGCCCGACAAGGTTTCACCGATTGTAAATCTCGTTTTTTCCCGAGATGGTCCCTTTAGTCTGGGGGGTTGGGGGAGGGGGGAGCCCCCAATAAAGAGACACTGGTCATTGAAAATGAGGAGGGATGATGCCAGCATGCCCGGTAGTCATGCCTGTGAGTTTCTGATCACATCTCCATTCTGCTTGGGACCGCAACCCATGTTTGTGGTCTGATGCTGCTTTCCGAGAATGTTGCCGTAATGGGGCCGAACTCATTCCGGAACCCCCCTGTGTGACATAAAGTCCATCTCTGGTTGCTTTACGGGGCCCAGGACAGTCACCCGTTTATCCTTCACCGCATGATGCAGTGTCGGTCTTCTCCTTCTTCTCATGAACGTCCGCCAAGCCGCTGTCTTGACCCCACCATTTCTGTTTCTCCATGGCGGCGGGTTGTGGTGGTCAAGACATTAAGGATCCATACGGCATTAACCTTCGCTCAGACCCCAGCCCGTGGTGTGGCGCCCGCGCTGCAGGCCCCCAGTGGTGGTCTCGGCGATTACCCCAACCCAACCCAACCCGTGTTTGTGGTCTGATGCTGTTTTCCGAGAATGTTGCCGTAATGGGGCCGAACTCATTCCGGAACCCCCCCCCAAAGAATCGCCTGCCTGTGGCCGCGCAGACTAAAGGCACCCTGACCTCAATCCTCACCCTAATCACCCCAAGCGTTCACCCCATTCATTCACCCAATTCACCGAATTCATCCACCACCCCAGTCACCCACCCCAGTCACCCACCCCAGTCACCCACCCCAGTCACCCACCCCAAGCATCCACTCCCCTTATCCAATCATTCACCCACGACACTCGGTGTAAGGCCCGGGGGTTGGGGGAGGACTGTTGTTGGTGTCAGGCGATGACAAAGGAGGCGCGGCTACCGTCGTGGCACTGGTGGCGCGGGGCGTACATCCAGGGCTTATCAGTCTGCGTCACAAACATGAGGGTCCGGTTCAGCATCAGCGCCGTGGCCAGCGCCGAAATCATTTGGTTGACGACAGAGAAGAGGCCCGTGGCCCCGTCCGTAGCGATGGAGTAGATCAGGAACTGACGATCCAAACAGTTGCTGGGGAACTGGTTGGCCACGATTTCCTGAAACGCAGCGGCGGGTGCGTGCGGATGGGGAGTAGGGGAGTGAAGGTGGGACATGAGGCGAGACGACGGAATGGAATGGGGCGACTGCTGCGACTTCCGGGGCCAGGGCTTGGGGAGTCCCATATTTTCGGTTGGGATGAAAATGGGGGTGTTTGTCTGAGCGCAGGACTCGTTGGGGTCTGCTGAGCGTTGTTGTGCTGCTTGATGGCTGGTCCCAGAAATTGCCGCAGTAGCCGACCCCCCGGAGTAGTCAAACAGGACAAGTCATCCGGGGGCTCCGTTGACACAACCAAAACACGTTCGGGCCCACAGAGGGTCAGAATGAGCAGTGGCGAGAGGCCAATGGGCGCCGCCAAAGGCAAACAATCAGATACCGAGGCCTTGTGCCTACCCCCCCCCTGTGTGACATTCCGTACGGTTGTTGCTCCTTTACGGGGCCCTGGACAGTCAACCGTTCTTCCCTTCGCATGTTGCGTCGGGTCGCTGCTTTCTGTCGGCCGCTGCGGCCGGTGCTCTTGCTGGTGCCGTTCCCGCGTTCGCGGAGCCCAGTGGTTGGTGTGCCGGGGGCTGTGCTGGATGTGGCGTGATGTGCCGTTTGCGCATCAGCGGCGCCCAGTAGTTGGCGTATTGGGGGTTGTGCTGGTTGTTGCGGGGGTCGTTTGACTGTCTTTGCTGTCCACGCGCCTCTGTCCACAGGCCGTCCATAGCCTGCCTCGCTGTGGTTTTGTGTGCGTGTCCCTCCTCCTGTTGCGAGGGGACACAGCAGAGCAGAGGCTGTGGCGCTTGGAGGGGCCTTGGGCTGGAAGTACGTGCGTGTCAACACACGCACAGACGGACACACACACACCCCCCCGTTTGGTGTGGTTGAGGCATGCCTCCCGGTTGTTTGGGGGTTTGGGGGAGTATCCGGGTGGGGGGGGGGGGGGGCAGGAATGTGTGTGTTGGGGAAGGGGGGGTGCAGCGTTGTGGGGGAGTGGAGTGCCGGTCCTACTGCTCACGACTGCAGCATTCTGCCCCCCATGCCTATGTTTGGATCTGGCGGCATGAGGGGTGCGCGCGCGCGCGTGCGTGCGTGCGTGCGTACGTATGTGCGCGTGTTGGAAGCCTCGAAGGCCAACCCCTCCCCCCCCCAGCAACACCTAAATTCCAAGATCTGACGAAAGCAACAGCGAGTGTTGCTCGGACAAGGGTGGCGTTTGCGCGTGCTGCGGGGAGACAAAGGCAGCAATCGTTGCGTCGTCGATGTGCGAGTCGTCGGGTGAAACCGCAGTCTCCACTTCCAAAGGACAAGAAGGAGGTAAAGTGGGGGGCAGGACAGCAGTCAGCATCCCTCGACCACCATCCCCAGTCCCAAACGACACAAAACCTTTGGTCTTCATGGACAACCACAACAAGGAACCGCCAAATCCCACAGTCCCCAAAGTCGCAGCAACAACACCGACTGTTGCTCTGACAAGAGGGGGGGGGGGGGGGGTAGCGTTTGGGGTGGGGGGCGGGGGTAGCGTTGTGGTGCAGGGCTGATGAATTGCTGCTCGACCGATGCGTTCTTCGTGGCTCAACCTTAAAAGAAGAAGTGTAGCGGTTGACTGCCTTTTGCTCGGCAAACTTCCCTTTGGTATCGCCCTCATGCAGAGCGTTCCGTCCCTCCCCCAGTCATCACGGGGGCCCAATCGCTGCAGGATGCGGCTTGCGGTTGCCTACCGTCGGCATTGCGTCAGACGTCGGCATTGCGAAGCGGGGGCTCAAGCACCAACGATACCTCCATCGACCAAATGTTGGTGCGTGGCTCCGTATCGTTCAACTCCGTCTGCCTGAACCCCTTCAAGAACTTGGCAAAGGGGCCATAGTAGATGTCCGGGGCTTCACTGCCCGTGTTGCTCGGGACTGGCCATGCCACAGTCGTGGGGGGCAGTGGCCTCCCGTCCTCAGCAAATGAGGGGGTGTACTCTGGAACTGGGGATGGGGCAGGAGTGGCTGGCTCCAGCTTCCCCCCCGCCGCAGGGGTGGATTGCTGGGGATCATGCCCCTTCCCCTTCGTCCCCTGTGTAGACAGGAAAAGAAGGATACTAAGAGCCCCCACAACCCCCTTTTTCCTCCCCAGGCATACTCCTGGGGCCCCACCCCTCATCACTCCCAACCCCGTCTCCTGCCTCCTGCCCATCCCTTGCATGCCCTCCCCCCATCATCCCCACCCAAACCCTTCCAGCATCAGCTCTGCATTCTACTTGATCCTCCCTCCCGGCATCCTCTCCCGAGTCAAAAGGTGTAACAGCAAGCAATCATGATTCAAACTGCAAAGTTCGTGGGTTCTTCATATACCACTTGGCGTACTGGGGTACAATCAGGTGAGTTGGCATACAGCCATGGAGGGGGTGTCAAAGCCCCATATTAGGGAAACCCCCCCTTCAAAGTGCTCCCAAGGCCGGTCCCATAAATATTGAGCCCACCCAAGACAAAATTGTGTTGGCTTCAGCTAAGCACCTCGAAGAGGGTTTTTGTGATGGTTTTGCTCTTGTTGGGAGGACATGTATGGTGAGTCCACCAGGTTCCCCCCACCCCCCCGCTCCTTTTAGATTCTTTAGCCAACACTCACTTTCACACCAAAATAGGCGGTTGCAGACAAAGTGGTTTTTGCAAGTTGCTTCAATTTCAGTGTATTCAATTTTGGGATCATCCGTCATCATCATCCAGTATCCAATCCCCAGTCAGGGTCATGATTGTAGATTCTCAGGTCAAAACCCTCCTTTACACCAACTCCACTCTCCACCGTTACAAACACAAATGTATAAGTGGTTTTCGGGATTCAGCAACTCCGATTTTGGTATCATCCATCATCATCATCATCCTTCATCCAATCACCAATCAAGGTCACGATTTTATATTTTTGCGCCAAAAGTCACGTTCACAACAAACTGACATCCAAATGGGTTGATCCTAGAGTGTTGTGGACATAACATGATAGGTGCCTTTTGGACTTGGTTCAAATTCAGCAATTTTCAGCACCAACTTTGGGATCATCCATCATCATCATTCAATCCCAAATTATGGTCAAGGTTTTGGATTCTTGGGCCAAAACTCACTTTCATACCAATTAGGCATCAACACAGACCCATTCTAGACTGTCGCAGACACACTTGTACGGTTGATTTTTGGAATTGGTTCAGAATTATGAACCAATTCCGAAAACCACTTGTATGAACCTTGTCACCGAATGATCCCCCAACAACAGCCCAGAGGTCCCCGGGAGGTGTCGAAGGCCACTCCGAAATTGCATTTTTTCAGCCAATCTGTGCCAAACGAAAAATAGCTACGTACTCACCGGTGGGGCCCCACAGAGGGGCCAATCTTGGAAAACTTAGAGATAGCACCTAAGCCCCCCGTTATTGGTTCGAGTTTATATGGGAGAAGAAAATTGTGTAGGACCTGGGTCTGGAGGGACGCACAGTGCCGGCTATGGGCCAGCCAAATTGTGAGCCCCGCGGTGCAAACAACCCAAGCAGACCCAAAACGGCGCTTTCGGGGCCAATAAGCACCAGTAGGAGGGCCTAACTGGTGCTATAGGGCTCCCCATGGGTTAATATGTACACCCACTGTCACCAATTGATCACCCAACATCGGCCCAAGCGTCCCTGGGGGTTGTCGGAGGTCACCCAAAATTGCGATTTTTCAGCCAACCCATTGCGGCCTAAAAACGGTTAAGTCCTCCTTGGTGGGCCCCATAGAGAAAAGATCGACCGGACCTGGGTCTGGATCAACATGCAGTGCCAGCTATAGGCCAACCAAGTTTTGACACAACCCCCCACCCTGTCCCAAAAAAGCGATACCCAGATACGGGGAGGAGGAGGAGGAGGAGGAGGAGGAGCCATGGGTCTCGCACCCAACTGGGCATAGGGCGGAGACGAGTAGCGTGGGACCTCGCCACTCCTCTCGTCTCCACCTCAACAAGAATAACTGGAGTCCAGGGTACACGGCGACCAAGCGTCCGATACCCCGCGCAGATCTTGGCGGTCCTTGCAGTGTTCGTAGCCCGGTGAGCTATGCACTATCCCCGACCGCAAGTGCGCCGTGTGCTGACGATGTGCTCGCGCGCACGTCGCATAATCCTTCGGGCCCGGCACCGGCTGACGCACAACGTAGCACCACAGGCATGAAGACAAGCCATGTTCTGAGTCAGGATGATCGAATTAACAAACGTGCATCTGTGTTTGGCGGGGCTGCTGATGTGCCAGACCCCCCCACCCGTAGGGTCGGCCAACCCCCAAGCACATCCCTCACTGGGATTCAATTTATCCTTCGCAGCAGCTTGTGCATTGCCGGACCAACATAATCTGGTCCTGAGGTTCACTGCGCCAGTCCAGACTGAGGGCCAGAAGCGCCACCAGAGACGTCCTCTGAGCCCACATGTGGAGGTCCCAACAATTACAGTCACCCGCTGCTCGGGGACGGGCACAAGCACGGGAACGGGAACCACCTCAACGCTCGGGCGGCCCCGGCCTTTCTTTGGCTTCCCCTCCTGCCTCGGCCCCTCCTCTTTCTTCGGCTGCTTCGGCATGCCATCATTTTGCTCCACCTGCTTGTCCCTCACTGGGGCCTTTCCCGGCACTGCCACCTCAGCACTGCCTCTTGTGGGCCTTGGCTGCGGGTTTCCATCCTCCGGGACTGCAGCCACACCACCACCACCGTCCGCCGCAGCCGCCTCACTGGCATCGATGCTGCCGAGGCTCGGAGGCTGCTTGTCACGAAAATCCGTCACGTGCTGCAAGGACACGTTCTCAGGGCTCTTGACGGGGGGCCAGGGATCAACATCCTCAGTGAAGTGGGGCCGGTTTGCGGGGCTGGCGGCAGCGGCGGATTCCCGTGCGATGGGTGCCGCATGCGCATGATCTCCAGATGGCTCACTGCGCAACGTGTGTCTCGGGTACCGAGTTTCGGGCTTAGTCGGTGCAAATGCACTGCCTCGCCCTGTCCCTGCAGGTTTGCCATCCCTTACGGCAGCTCTGGTGACTTTGGCGGTGCGGTCCGTGAAGATGGAGCCGGTGACTGTGGCAGTCAGGCATAGGATGGCGGCGGAGGATACGATGATCACAATTGCCTTTGAGAAAGCAATCCGCATCAATGCGCCCGCATCGCGACAACAGTGAGCATGACCTGCGGCGGAGATGCGGGACCAGGGCAATGACAGCACTGACAGCACCAACAGTACAAAACAGTTCCGAATGTTTGCCACCGGTTCCTGCCGCAGAGAGGCCCCTGACCTCCCCAGGTATTCCCGACATTCGGCTCCTTTTCGGGCACACCCCGTCCCAATGGAGCTCTGGCGCAATGGCCCGGGTCAAAGAGTAGGAGGGAGTTCACGCCCCATGCGGCCACCGTGCGCGCACCGCGTCAGGTACTTGGACAACTTCTTCAGGAAATAATCTACCTTTGAAGCCCTTGCAAACACAGTCCCTTGGAGGAAGTTGCTGGGGGAGTAGTTATGGCAGGGTGTGAGGGCCTCCTTGGCGAGCTCATATGCAACCCGTGCAGCAACAGGCTGAACGATGACAACTTATTGCACACCAATCCCTATTTTGCATGTGGCTACACGCAGTGTTAGGTACAGTTGGGGGTCCCAAGTGCTCACCACAAGAAGAAAATCAGAAGAGGCCCAAATCTTGGCCAGATGGCTACATAACCGCTGCCTTCTTGGGGGTAACCAGTGCTAAGCATAGGGAGAAACTAAGAAGTGGCTGTTTCGCCAGTGCCTTCTCAGGGGCCCAAATTTGAGCGGAATGGCTACATAACCCCTACCTTCTTGGGGGCTCCCAGTGCTAGGCACGGGGAGAAACTTACAAGTGGCTCCTCCACCCCACCTTTTTCAGGGCCCAAGTGTGGGCGGAATGGCAACATAACCCCTGCCTTCTTGGGGATCCCCAGTGCTCAACATTGGGAGAGAATCAGATAGGGTCAAAATCTAAGCAAGATGGCTACATAACCCATGCCTTCTTGGGGGGGGGGGGGGGGCAGTGCTCAGCACGGGGCGAAAATCAGAAGTGGCCACTTCACCCCTGCCTTCCTGAAGGCCCAAATTTGGGCGCAACGGACACATAACCCCTGCCTTTTTTGGGGTCCCCAGTGCTCAGCACTGGGAGAAAATCAAATGTGGCTACACAACCGCTGCTTTCCCGGGAGTCCCCGGTGCTGAGCACGGGGACATACCCAGAAGTGGTGACCTCACCCCTGCCTTCTTGGGGGGCCAAACTTGGGCGGAATGGCTACATATAACCCCTGCCTTCTCGGGGTTCCCCGGTGCTCAGCATGGGGGAGAATATCAAAGAGGGTTCAAATCCAGGCAACATGGTTGGCTACATAACCCCTACCTTCTTGGTCCCCAGTGCTCATCATGGGGAGAAAATCAGAAAGGGCCCAAATCCAAGCCACATGGCTACATAGCCCCTGCCTTAATTCTTGGGGGTCCCAAGTGCTTAGGGGGATAACATCAATGGCTACTTCATCCCCCGCCTTCTCAAGAGCCCAAATTTGGGCAAAATGGCTACGTAACCCCTGCCTTTTGGAAGGTCCCGAGTGCTCAGCAGGGGGACAAACCCAGAAGTTCTTGCCCAGATTTGAGCCCTTTCTGATTTTCTCCCCGTACTGAGCACTGGGGACCTGAGAAGGCAGGGGTTATGTAGCCATTCCACCCAAATTTGGGCCCTTTCTGATTTTCTCCCTGTGCCATTCCGCCCACATTTGGGCTGCGAGCACGCAGGGGTGGAGGAGCCACTTGTAAATTTCTCCCCGTGCTGAGCATTGGGGAGCCCAAGAAGGCAGCAGTTATGTAGCCATGTTGCCCAGATTTGGGTTTTGATTGATCTGATTGTCTCCCCATGCTGAGCACCGGGGACCCTGGAGAAGTCAAGGGTTATATAAGCCTTTCCACCCAAATTTGGGCCCCTGAGAAGGTAGGGGTGAAGTAGCCATGTATGAGTTTCTCCCGCGTGCTAAGCACCAGGGACCCCCCAAAAGGCACGGTTTATGCAGCCATCTTGCCCAACTTTGGGCCTTTTCTAATTTTCTCCTTGAGCTGAGCACTGGGGACTCCCGAGAAGTCAAGGGTTATGCATCCACTCTGCCCAAGGTTGGGCCAGTGAGAAGGCAAGGGTGAAGTAGCGGCTTCGGAGGTTCTCCCCGTGCTTAGTACTTGGGCACCCAAGAAGGCATGGGTCTTGCAGCCATCTTGCTTGGATTTGGGCCTTTTCTGATCTTCTCCGCGTGCTGAGCACTGGGAAAGCCCAAAAAGGTAGGGGTTCTGTAGCCATGTAGCCTGGATATGGGCTCTTTCTGATTTTCTCCCCGCTAGGCACTGGGGACCCCGGAGAAGACAAGCATTCTGTAGCCATTCCGCCCAAATTTGGGCCCCCAAGAAGTTAGGGGAGAAGTGGCTACATAACCCCTTCCTTCTTGTATTGTCATGCTTTTGAGGGGTAGGATTGGTGAATGTCCGCAATGTGTGTTCTATGGTACCTCTCTGCGGAAATAGATGCTTGTCCAAACACAGGGACCCGTGTTTCAACGTGGCTTGTGTCAAGATGGAATGGCGGGGTTAGGCACGACGCCATGGTGTTGGTGCCTCTCGCCTTGGTAGATGTGCACACCGACGCGCACAAGTCACTGTTGGAGCCGGCAAACCCATCATGGACTCGGAGTGTGCATCTGGATTCACTTAGTCAACGGCACAGGCAACAGCCCGTCTCTTGGACAGCCGACCCCGAGTAGTCAAATAGGACAAGTCATTTGCAGTACAAGTCATCTAGGGGCTCCGGTGACACAACGAAAACACGTGCGGACCCACAGAGGGTCACAATGTGCCAACAGGATCATTTTCCTAACAGCGGCTTCTAATATCCACAATGATTCTTTCCCTTTTGTCCTTTCCTTTGCCTCCTTTTGCGCTCTGCACCATTTTTGGTGAGTTTTGCCTGGCCCTGTTACCTCCCCTTGTGGTTCCCTGTCCCCCTGCCCATTTGCCTCTGGGCTCCCCATGGGATGAGGGGGGAGGGGGGGTTGGCTTAGCCCGGGTGCAGTACCTCGGGATAACTTGGACTTCGTTGGGCTAGCTTGCAGTGGATTGGGGTAGCTTGAGGTAGGTCTGGGTGGCTTGTGACACACCGATATCCGACAGCATATGGTACACAAGAGCACTCAGTGCTATTGGCAGTCCTAAACTCCTGTTGGCCGCATGGTAGGCCCTCTATCCAGACACCTGCACAAGCCTCAATGTACGAAGAGTTTCACCATTGACAGTGAAACTCTGTTGTAATTCCTGCCATCTTTCAGTGTCAGCACAAAGCAACACCACCAGGGAACCCAGCACAAATGACACAGACAATTCCTGGTGGTGGATAAGGGCTTCTTCACAGCCTGGTATGACATACAACATATTCTTTTGCTGAATTACTTTCACTGTTGACAGTGAAAACATGCTATGATGGCTGGATTCTGGGGATGGACCATGTACCAAAACTGCACATTTCCAAAAATCCTCTGTGTATCCCGGGTTTGGGGTGCTTTTGACACAACTGTGAAAGTAGCTGTTCCAGGTGTGGGCCCACACCTTCGGATGTCAGGTTTGCACCCCCAAGTTCCTGGGGGTGTGTATGGGGTGTGCGGAAGGTAGGCTTATGTACAGCTAATAAATTTCACTCGTCACAAACCACACGTCTGTCAGCAGGGCGTTTGCCAAGGTCAGGCAGTACATCGACCCACGAATCATGAGGCCTGTATTTGTGCTTCTGGAAACACGGTTGAGACCTTTGGGCAGGGCCAGCCCCTTCTGAGCAGATAAAAATGATGAACATATTACCAGTCCAAAAGATCAGAGGTAGAAAGGCTGCAGATGTCCCGAAAGGCGAAATACATTTTGTTGGTTGGCGCAGCAGAAAAGCAGATGGGGCAGTGTTCAATATACAACAGAGGACAAGAAAGGGAAAGCATTCTGAAGAAAAATGCAGCAGACAAAGTAATATGAGTGGGTGCAGTGTGCAAAGGGCCCAGAACCGTGCCCCATCTCATTGCTCAGTCCGCTCTATGTACCTTCCCTTGAGAGCACACCCTCCAGCGAAAATGACGATTTCAGTACTCTCACTTAGAACAGATGGGTCCCAGTTGACGTTTGGGTAAGCTATTGACCCCCCATCCCCCATCGCCCACAACCCCCCAATCCAAACTCGCGATGTATCCTCACCGCCCAATCCAAACTCGCTCTGTACCTGGACCCCCCATCCAAACTCAAACCCGCACCCCATCCAGACTAGCACTTTATCGCCACACACCTACCAAACTCGCCATCAACACCCCAACTACCACTGCACTGGCCCTGCTCAGTGCAAAAAATGGGGCTGTTACAGGCAACTGCAGGTGCCCGCGGGGCATCGACACGAGGACTCATCTGAAGCGCATCGACTCGTAGATCACTGTGTCGTTCATATATCTCGCCCGCGAATTTCCCTGGTTCCACTGCACCGGGGGTCAGTGACAAATATGCACGAGGGACAAGTGGAGGAAGCAAGAAATGCGATCCTCGTTTCGTGGCATACTCCGAGTTTTCTTTGGTTCTAATGAGGGTACAGTTCATGCAACAATGTCGGTCCTCTGGAGGTCCAATTGCCCCTTGATTGGGTTGGTTGTCTACCCATTGGGTTGGGGGTAAACGGGGCGGGTTCAAAAATTGCGAAAGGTGGGGGAGCCCGCTCATCAGCCCCCTGGAAGTACCAACCGGTGTACCCACCCTTTGTGGCCCCCTGCCCCCTGATTGCCGAGCTTACTCACTCATGGCACAACAGGCGCGGGTTACTGATCGCTTGGATGTGCAACATTTGTGTGTCATTCTCAAGGATTACCCATGCAGTTCGGGTTGGGGTCAGGGTCCATGTCGGCGGTTACACATCGGCATAATTCCAAAAGCGGCCCTCACTGACGCATTCGATGTTCAGGCAAGACAGCGAAGGGTTGTGCTTCCGCAGTGACGTCAGCATCCGTGCCGCACCGGGGCTGATCGAGTTTGCAGACACGTCTAGGAGCAGTGTATGCAACAGCCCGGCCTCCACCAGCCGTGCCAAGGCCTGTGCTCCCGAGTCTGCAACGCAGTTGCGGTAGAGGTCCAGCGTCAGAGAATGAAGTGAGGGTGAATGCCGCAGGGCTGCCAAGGCCTGCGCGCCTAGATCTCCGATCAGGTTCTCGGAGAGATCGAGGCTCAACGTGTGCAGCCCCGGGGCATCCCTAAGGGCTGCAAGGTGCTCCGCCCCGCTGTTCCCCAGGGCGTTGCGGTGCAGGTTGATGTGCAGCGTGCGGAGGGCCGGGAGCTGGGCCAGTGCCGCGAGTCGGGAGGCTCCCACAGGCCCCAGCCCATTGTTGAAGAGGTCCAGTGACAGCGTGCGCAGGAATGGCATGGCATTGAGCGCCGCCAGGCCCTGCGTTCCTGAGTCCTCGATTCGGTTGTCAAAGAGGCGGAGGTTCAAATCCCGCAGCAACGGGATGCTCGTGAGGAGCCCAAGGGATTTGGCGCTATCTGAGCCCACACCGCACGCCCCCAAATCCAGATTCACAGTATGCAGGTGCTCCACCCTCCCCAGCGCCATCAGCAGCCGGTGGATGGACTCTGGGTCCTGGAACAGCACCTTCACCACAACTGCACGGAGACTGTGCATCACCGCAACCAGCCTCTGTACATCGCTCGCTGTGCAGCACCGGACGCGCGCGTGCCGCCTGCCAAGAACGCTCTGCAGGTTGTGGCATGTCTGCGCCAGCGAGTCCGACTGCAAGAAATCTGCTATCAGTTCCCACACTTCGGGAGGCAACTGTAGCGTCAACAGAGGGAGGGGCATGGCGCGGTCTGCGAGACGGCAACGAAACCTGCGACCCTGCGCCAAGCTTTAATTTGGGGGACCTGCTGTGCCCCCTGATTGGGCTCCTGCGTCCTACTGAGACACCCCAGGGAAAGGAAGGGTGTACCATGTTAAGGGGGCGTTTCTGCACAGCGCGAGCACAGCACCCTTTAGTAAGTTAGCTTTCCTGTGACCACCCTGAACACCCCAATCACCGGGGAAGCATATGTCTGTAGGGCACAAACAGCAGATTTAGACAGCAATCTGACATTTTCAGTGCAAAACATAGTTTGGTTTATCTCAGTATCCGAGTTTTTGGACCGAGTAAGAATCCGAGCAGTCAGTGTATGGGATCACAGAACTTACTGCGGTCTGCTTGGCCACCAGGGGAAACGGGTCTGAAAATGACCTACTTTTCACAGTGCAGGCACAGCGTGTGCACAGCACACGGTGTGCCCCCTAAGTCAATAGTGAGGGTGGCAAGGGCGGTAGGGGCGAGCTTGTGAAACTTCTGCACCTCTTTCTCAAAAACCGAGGGGAACCCTTGCCAGGACACATGACCTTGTGCAAAGCGAGGGAGGTGCAGCGAGTAAATCAGCGGAGATCATAAGGATGCAGACACTCGATGGAATTTGGCCACTTGTTGGTTGTTTTTGGCCTCTCCATCAGCACAGCACAGCCTCCAGCGGCAGCGCTGAGTTGGGAGCTGCAGTTGCGGGCTTCGTAACTGCATGTATCAAATATCTTCCAACAGCATGAGCTGCAGCCCAAACAAAACACTCCAAAGCGAGTGACCAAATAGCTTTGGGGTTTTGTTTTTGCCGGCTTGTGCATATCAGAGCGCACCCTAGCATCCTAATCCACGCTGTAAAACTGCATTACATCTTCGAATGCCATTTGTCGCCGCTTTGGGGGTCTACCGTGCCTAGGGCCGGCGGCATGTGTCATGAGCTCCTGCAACTGTTGGCGATGCTATGGCTCAATTTGCATTGTCTGGGACCCCGCACCCACCAGCTAGTGCCATGTACATTGTGCATGCCACACATCGCGTGGTGGGAGGGGAGGTTGATGCAAGAGGTCATCCCTTGGTACCCAAGCTCTGTGGATAGCCTAAATTGGTTTTGGCTGCTGGTGGTGGTGGTGGCGGTGCTGATGCTGTTATTGTTGCTGTTATTGGGCATTGTGACTTTTTTTTATGCGTACCGTTTGAAGGATTTTTCCCTCCCTTTGTTATCTGTTGTGTTTTCCTACATAGTTTTATGCCTCTCAAGGCAACTTGAACAGGAGTGCATATTTGTCAAAGGGCCAAGGGGAGCAAAGTGGAGGCAAACACCAACTGGTGACATTTGCTTGGGCTACACGGCTGAATTGATTGCTATTACATGGAATGAGTGCACCGTTTATGCGTTGTGATTTATGCTCAAGGCCTACTCTACTTGCTGCTAATGCATTTCTCTTTTCATGGAGGTTTGCTATCATGTAGCAAAGTGCAACAGTGCTAGGCATTTTGCAAATAAACAACAGTGGGGAAAACATACCTTGAATTTGTGACTGTCGGTATTCGTTTTGTAGCCTGTATACACCCTGGAGTGTAGTGGCTCTACTTGCTGCTAATGCATTTCTCTTTTCATGGAGGTTTGCTATCATTAGCAGAGTGCAACAGTGCTAGGCATTTTGCAAATAAACAATTGTGGGGAAACATACCTTGAATTTGTGACTGCTGGTATTCGTTTTGTAGCCTGTACACACCCTGGAGTGTAGTGGCTTCAGGCCATCAAGAAGTGTACAGAAGAGCATCCCGGACTCTACATCAGCAATTGTGACTGCAACCGACTTTGTCAGTGGGAGACCCAATGCTGCACATGATGCCGCACATGATTTCAACTATGCTTCGCTGCATGTTGCCATGCACAACAGAAGCGACAACCAACTTAGGACTAGGGTGGCAGTACATGGGACAGAAGCAAGCAATTGCCTCTCTTGGTGAGATTTTCAGTAAGAAAAACTCACCAAGCAGCGGAAAGAAATTTTACACTGACGTGAAGCGCTGGATGCTCACCCCATTGCAAACAAGCCAACCCCAACACAACCCACACCAAAGTCCATGCGTAAAGACCCGCCGCACTTTGTTGGAGACGACCTTGGACCAACCATCGGCAACAAAATGCAGAGCACGTCTTTGATAGTGTTTTTTTTTCCGGAGATTTTCAAGTCACGCTCCATACCCGCATGGCTATCATCGGAAACGTGCACGGAGGTCATCGGCAGAGCATGAGAGCAAATTCCTTGGTTACCAATTTGTCTCATAATGGATGCTTGGAATTAGGCGATCAAAGATGCAAGGCGCAAACATCAATCCCCGTGGTTCCAAACCACCGGGCTCACGGCCCCAAACTTCTTCTGCGCAAACAAACCCTTCATTGCATGCTTCGGCCTTCTGTTCGTCTTTTCTTAGGTGCCGAACTTGCATGAGGTCATGGCAAACCAACCCTTTGTTGCTTGGGTCACACTGATTTTATTAATTTTCCATTTTTGAACCGAAAAAGCCGTCTTTGAAAATATTTATGGGTGCCAAAAAGGAATTATGCTCGATTTTTAAGGTTGGGTTGGGTTCTTTTTTAATACACCAATAAGTTCAGTTGTGTTATGGATGTTTCCCATGAGTCTCAACAAGATTTTAATCCAGAAGGAATACCTCATGATGCAGAAGCCGTTGTGATGAAGAAGAACCATCCCCACATTTTCATACTATTTTTACTTAGGCTATGCTACCAGAAGGCCCACTTTTGGGTTGTATGATCCAGTTGCAGCTATCATGTCACATTAGGGCTTGGGCTTTGGTTCAAGTTCAACTTCGTCTCTTTTCACAAGGGTCTTTTACATTGTCCGTTTGCGAGTGGGTCTTGGATCGTTTTGGTTGGGGAACAGCTCCCAAATTGGGTTGGGTCTCTTAAATGGTCCACTTGTTGGTGGGTCTTCCACAGGTATTTCTATGCAGTCAAAGTAGTAATTTGTAGTTGGGTAAAGGCAGACATGCTCAATGCCATGGACGAACTTCGGTGCATGCACTAGCTTCATTGACACAATTCCCCGCAGCGAGATTTTAGGGCCTTTGTGATTGAGGTTCCACCGTGTCGCTCGGTCACATGTGACATACCCACATTCTTCTACTACGGCACCGGAGAGTGCAAAGAGTACCCAGGGCGCTTGAAGAGGTGCAAGGCAATCTGGTGGAAATCAAGATTTGGGATTGAAGTTACAATGTGAGGACACTTGCTACGAGGTTGAAACATGGTTTGCATTGGTGTTTGTTTTTTTTCAACTGTGGCGCTTGTTTCTGGCCAAGCATCGGATTGGATGGATCATGGTGTTTTCAACATTATTGTTATGGTATCAGTGATTTGCACCATGATCTTGGATCCACGTGTGGAGGGTGGTAGAGCCATGGCATCCACAATTTTTTCACCACCGTTGGTCGACCTTTCTACATTGTCCATTGGGCTATCAAATTGCAAATGGGTTTTCAATGAGGTGTCTCTCACGCCGTGGGGCTGTGCAGTGGTTCATTTTCAGGTGAAAATGGGCCATTTTTCGGACTATTTTTAGGACAATAGCCCTCCAAGCCCACGACAATTCAATCACCAATGTGTAGGTGTCTCCAATAAGGGCCGTTCTTCTTCCACACAGATTGGGGTATCAACTGAGTGCAAATGTGTGTTCCAAGAGGCGTCTCTCACACTGAGGTGCCATGCCATGGTCCGTTTTGAGGCGACGATGAGCCGTTTTTTAACCACATTAAGGAGACTACAAGAGCCCAGCTCGGTCCCATTCAAAAGTCGAATGACAGTGTTTCGAGCAACAATTAAGGCACAGCCTAGTTGAAGGCATGGGAGATGTGAATTCTCCCACAAAAATCGTACTAAATGGTTTCAAGCAACGGTCAAACTTAGAACATACGGCAGTCTACAGTAGAGCCTTAAGAGAGGTTTACATTTGTGGTGTCGCGTTTGACTTTCATGGCTTCTAGCTTCATTTGACCTCAATTTCGTTTTTCTAAAATGGATGAAATACCGAAAGGCGCCTCCGCATCACTATTCACCAGCCACCGTGGACTGTGAGTCAAAATGAAATGTGAGAAAAGTCTTTCAACCGACAATAAGCACCACCTACCGTGTACCATTTGAGACCCACTCTATTTTTCAGACTTTGGGATCCTCCCACGGTTGCAAGTGAGAACCTGGTGGCTAATGGCAACTGCGCATTGAGACTTCGGGATTTTCTATCCCTTTGACACGGCGGCACAGTTATCTTCACCTCATATTGGTCCTTGAACTGCTCTCACGTTACATTTTGACTCATACCATGGTAGTCCAGACCGTGGTGCCTCGTAAAATCGGGGGCAGCGTAGTGGTAATTTTGAATTTGCTATCGTCTTACAGGGCCTTTGACCGAGCCATCCACAATCCACAAATGTTGCCATGCCCTTAAAATGGTGCCAAATGGGTTGTTGTCTTGGTTCAAGCTTCGTGTCCGTCTCCAAGGAGAAATGATGAACACGATGCCGATATGGGAAAAGCTTTCAATAACCAGTAGAACTCGTCAGTGGGACAATGCAAGCGAAGCAGCAAATCAACAATAGTGGCTCGCGCCCATAGATCTGAAATGTGAAACAAAGAGCGTCTTTCATTCTACTAGTAGTGCATTCAAAGAAGGGGGGCGCTGGGCCCCCCATTCTCTTTCCCAAAGGGCAACAGAGGGCCTTCAAAGACCACTGCATGAGCAGTATTAGGACCACACCATGGATGATTTGGGCGTGAGGCGCGCATGTACACGATGTCACTTGGGGTGCTAAAGTACTGGCAAGACTCGTCAGCGTGTGGGGATGGATGCGGTTAATCTTTTATTGGACTTTATTTTCACCACGACCACAGTGTCTTCTCACTATTCCTCTTCCACGATGGGACGCAAGGCACGGCAAAAGCGCTAGCACAACTCCATCATGAAAGATATGCGTGCCACGCACATTGCAAAGTGAGAATGTTGATGAAAAAATGTGCATTGAACATCACATACGGTAACTTAATGGTTGTAAGTCCACGGTAAAACAAACAAGTTGCAAGCGGATTTGGAGCATGGGACAACCTGAAATTAAACTCACTGACTCACTGAAATACTCCTTACATTGGATACTGGCATGCGGTACAGTAATAGCCGAGGCGGCTACAGAAGAGTGTCCAAGGGGGGCCACATTTGGGCGAGTTGAACGCTTCAGCACAGGGGGGGGGGGGGGTCGCGGCCCGTACTCAAGTTGGGTGTCGAGCAACAGGCCGGCGACGAATTTGTGGCCAAGCAGACATTTATTTCTTTGTTTCGGAACGGTATGAATGCAGTTTTTATATCATTGTGATTGGAACCTACATAGTTTTCATTCTGATACAATTTCCTGCTGGATCCGGCATAATTTGGCATGGTTGCCGAAATGGTGCATTCTATGTAGAGTTGAACAAGAGTGAAAGCTGCGCACTGTTCGCTGTTGCTCCGTCTCCTTGGCCACAAAATAGCCGGTTCTGAACTAAGGTGTGTTGGTCTGTGGAGCGCATCTAAGGATTTGCTAGTAGCATTTGTAATGCTTGCATTTGTACATCCCAAGTGGTAGTTTGGCCAAACCAAATGTAAAGGAGTTCCAAATGGCCAAGTACCTTTTGGGCTACGACACTCTTGTTGTTTTTTGAAGCGGTGGCCCTCCATCCACTTTGATGATCACCAATCTACGTGCAATCTATGACCATACCATATATGTCATATTTTGGCCGTTCGGGTTTTTCAACAAACTTTGTACCACAACGTTAGGCATGAGTTGGGCTATCCGATTACGTCTCTTTGCCACCGCATTGTTAACCCGTTGACGTAACGATCGCAACTTTTTGTTCGGAGCGATCGTCGGCTTATCTTAATAGGAATCCTTACACTTGAATTGTTGTTTGGTTGGGTAAGCCAAAGGCTAGCCTGTCACTGCTTTAGTGATGATAAGGATGTGGCACGCACACAGATGAAGAATGTGGTAGACGGCGTATGATGCCACGCTGCGGGCGAAGGCCGATGAGCACCAGCCCACGGCCTTGTTAAATGGCCATGGTGCATGTGCACAATGCAAGTGGGTGTTCACCAGCAAGGGTGATAAGGCACACCACAACAGGTTGCGGCATCCTGCAAGTGGCCAGCTCCTGGATGAGTAAACATGTCGCGTTCTTGACAAGCTCATTGGAGAATTTCTTTACTCTTTGTTGTCTATGCATTGCATTGCAAAGGAGGGAGGAAGAGAGGTAAAGTAGACGAGGAAGAAGGTGTGTGTGGGGGGGGGGGGGGCAGCTTTAGCCGACGGAGGGAGGGAGGGAGCCGGGGGCGGGAGGGAGGGAGCTGAGGGAGGGAGGGAGGGAGGGGGGTCCCAAGGGGGGGGGGGGCGGTCGGACCCTGTACTCAAGTTGAAGCGTTCAAGTGGCCCAAATGTGCCCCCCCCAAGACTCACCTAAGTGACCGGTCCTGGGTTCGAATCTGGCGGCGGCGGCGGCTGCTGCAGATGTGGATTTAGGGCCGAACTCCGAGCATTTTCCGCCCGTGGGTCACAGTCGCGTCGATTTCTCAATATTTTTTGGGGATCTGCTGGATTTTTCTGGATAGATCTACAGATTGAGAGCCAGGCTCTCGATTGATGTAAAAAAATCCAGAATTGGTGCTAAAAATCGCCAGATCTGCCGCTGGGAACACAGCGCTCTCAGAAAGTGCGCTGAATGCGGGACTTGCCAAATGGCGAGCGTATTCGCTGCGGGTCACAGCCACGGCTCGTGTCTACGCTACATAGCACCAAATTTTTCAAATTGTGGTTCTATGGGTAGCTACGGACCCACGCTAGGTAGGAGGGACGGATCCGGTGGGTTTTTTCTGGTTGGGCCCTTTTTTTTTCTTCGTCCTGGGGGGAGAATGAGCGACAATCTGAGAACTTTGGGGGGGGGGGGGGGGGTCCCGGCGATTCCCATTCTCAAGTCCGTCATCGGGACTGCCGCAACCCAAAAACGACCCTCTGTGGCTGGAACCCTGCTCTTTTCTGCTGCGTATTTGCCTATTTGTAAGACGCCGAATCAATAGATGAGCACAATTTTGATTGAATCGACTCGTCGACAGTGTCTGTCGGTCATCCCTGCAACATTTATGAAATTCGCACTTCTGTTTGTCACTACGTTCATTGTTGTTGTATTGCCTTGCTTTTCCCACCTGTTTTGGCTGGTTTTGGAAAAAGTCGAATTTTCGTACTGTTTTTTGTAGCTCCAATATGTTAAAGTTCCTCAAGGTCACCAGCGCTCCCAAGCCTATCCCACTTGGTTGTGAGCTTCCACCCAAGCCTAAGAAGCGTTTGCTCATGCCCAAGAGTGAAGAACCAACTTCGGACCCCAATTTGTTCAGCCAGCAGCTTTGGAAACTTTACGATGCTTGTCATTACTGGGTGGAGGGATCCTCAAGGCAAAGGGCTTTCCACAAGGATTATGCCTTGCGTAAGGCAAGTAAGGATTTAGGGGCTTGGTTTGTAGAGTTGCAAGCAGAGGTGTCAGATTTGGTTAAGCTCGCAGATGCTCAGTACTACAACGTTGTTCACCCTGTTGCTGCTGTTGCTGCTGTTGCTGCTCAACCCCAACAACCCCTCTTTCCGCCTGAGCTTCATGAGGCTGAAAAGGGGTTTTTGGATATTTTTCACACCATGAAGACCAAGTTGGACATTGTGGCCACTGCCGCAATCCGTAAAGCTAGTTGGCTGACTCGTTGTAAGGTTCCAAAGTGTGACCTCATTGTGTTACAGGAAATGTATGACACAGCTCGTAAGATGGGTCTTCCCACACCCATTCCCCATCCCGCCCACGCAGACCACTTTCTGTCTTATGCTGAGCATAGGGAGCAGCGTCTCAATGCGGACCCCGACACTCACCAGCCTTCTTTTGCCAAGTGCCCCGGCCGTTGCACTTTGTGCCGGTATGTCTTCAAGAGTGAAAATGACAAAGCGGTCCATAACCGCCTGAGGCACCCGAGGTCCGGGTCACTCTTGAATGAGTAAGCAATTGTGGTCTTTATCTGGTGCTTGCGTCTTTTGCTAGGGGGGTACACGGGTGGAGAAGGGAGTGTGGGGCCACCGACCTGTGTTGGAGGGAGGGAGGGAGGGAGGGGGGGGGGGGGGGGGGTCCGGCCATTCCCATTCTCAACCGAAAATTCTCAGATTGTCGCATATTCTCCCCCCACTGACGGTACCTCCTGCTTTTCACTACGGTTTTCTTGTTTTTCTCAACGGTGTCCATGGAAAATAGCCACCCTGGTCTTGATGAAGGACAGTTTTCTTTGTCCTTCAAGTGGACAGATTCCACAAGTCTCCGGTTGGCTCAAAAGGATCCTTTTGCGGCTGCTCTACTCGATGAAATAGAGAGTAGTGTGGGTTTGAGCAGGGAGCAGTCGAGCAGTTCAGAGGGACTGCTGTTTTCTGCCAGTGACGTTGAAGAGTCGGATAACGAAGAAGAAACCGACAAACAAAAGAACGCAAATCTAGACACGATTCTAGACTTTGTTCCTTGCTCACAACCAGATTCTGATGAGGGGACGAGTCATCATGACCATTCTCCTCTCAAAAATCTGGAAGATGCATCCGTAAATCGTAGTGGTCGACCGGTGCGGGCTGCCTCACTTGGGGTGGCTCAATACTTGGTGGCAGCCAAGGAGGCTGCCTCTTCCCGGGCTTGTGTTGAGGCCGGACCAAGGGGTTTGCGGACCAAGAGTCAAAAGAGGACGGTGGCATCCCGACCCCGCCGCGGCACCAAGCGGAAGGCGCCCGAGCCCGACATGTGGGATGACGGCACCACGTGCCCCTGCGGCCAGGATGTGGGCACCGGCAAGACTGAGAATTGGGCCCAGTGTGATGCATGTGACTGCTGGATCCATGATGGTTGCTTTGGGCTCGATTGGGGGCGTGATGGCCCCTACATCGAGCAGAGCGACAGCCGCTGGCAATGCTCTTTGTGTGCGCCCAAGTCCGATGACGACTCGGATGGTGACTCCCAGCCCAATATGGCTGGGAGTGACAGCGAGTAGCGAGTCGTAGATTGGGGAGGGGGGTGGGGGTCACAAAGGGGTGGGTAGGGGGGCGGGGGACCAAAAAAAGGGGGTTGGGGGCACCATGGACACCGTTGGGATGACAAAAAGGCCTAGTGAGAGCATGAGCAATGCCCCCATGCGCCGAAGGTATACCCTCCCTCCTTTAGTGTAGCAGGCCCCATTTGTGGCAGCATGCAGATTTGAGCTACATCTACGTGCGCGCCTCATAGTTTGGGGTAGATATGTCCATTTCATGAAAAATTGGTGTATATGAGTAGGGTGGATCGTCCTCTACAAGATGACCAACTTGGTTTTTGCGTGGTGAGCCAATAAACCCTCTCCCGAAGCGCGACCGTGACCGGTACTCAGCAGAAATCAGCAAAAAACTGCAGCTGGGCAGTGAACTCTTGAGCAAAACCCTCTCCCTCCATGGGGTAAATCGTGTCAAAACAAAGCAACGAAGGCATTTCTGAGTAGCCTGGGTCAAGCCCTACGCGTACATATGTTTAGATTTTGCCAACTCATCGGTGACATCACTCACTAAGCTTGACCGTGACCCGCGCAGTTCTGGACACGTCATTTGGCAACTGCTGGCTTATCGGCAAATCACCCTAGGGATTTGTGGCAGCATGCAGATTTCAGCTATATCTACATGCGCGCCTCATAGTTTGGGGTAGATGTGTCCATTTCATGAAAAATTGGTGTATATGAGTAGGGCCGATCGTCCTCTACAAGATGACCAACTTGGTTTTTGCGTGGTGAGCCAATGAACCCTCTCCCGAAACGCGACCGTGACCGGTACTCAACAGAAATCAGCAAAAAACTGCAGTTGGGCAGTGAACTCTTTAGCAAAACCCTCTCCCTCCATGGGGTAAATCGTGTCAAAACAAACCAACGAAGGCATTTCTGAGTAGCCTGGGTCAAGCCCTGCGCGTACATATGTTTAGATTTTGCCAACTCATCGGTGACATCACTCACTAAGCTTGACCGTGACCCGCGCAGTTCTGGACACGTCATTTGGCAACAGCTGGCTTATCGGCAAATCACCCTACCCCAATTCACGCGGGGCCCTCATCCCTAGTCACAAGCGCAACAGGCGGAAATAAAGGTCCGGTCGTGTAAAAAGGGTGAAAAGAACGGGCACAGCACAGGCCAAAGCCCATGAGCTATCCGCAGCTCCCCTCACCAGGAATGGACGTGTTTTCAATAGATTACGAGTTACAGCATCCAAACCCTTCTTGGAACCTACAAGCCTGTCCTGCAACCCTCGTCTCTCCCTGAATAAGGCATCACCTGTGGTGTGGGAACGCATTCTAATGGGTCAGGCTTTGTAGACTCCTGGAATGGGCAAAAAGCATAACAAGATCCCTTTTGCCCAACAGGCTTTGCGGGTTCTTCAACACGACAGTCCGCCATTTATAGCATCCAAATGAACCAAAGATGGTGCCTGCACTGGCTTTTTAGAGTGGGTGCACCCCTGAGGTGCGTATACGCACCTCAGCTGGGAGGTAGGGACCGGTGACTCAGGTTATAGGTGCCATGCCCGCGAGGATGCAAATTATTCCACCTCGGCCCTTGAGGCCTATTATGAGACTTAGCATAGAAAGCATTGTGTGCGTGGAACGTTGTGAGTAACTACCAGACTCATCATGTTTCATTGTTTAGCTCGCATATGTTTTCTGCCTGTTGATGTGCTCCGCTTTGGAATAAACTCACCATCGAGAATGTATACAGTAAGCGTCCACGCCACATCTGTTTGTCAGGAACGCAATCACAGTGCACCACAAAGGGATAACCTAGGGTGAGAACAAACTCAAACATGGTCTCCTCAACCACACACGCAACACACCGTACCGGACGCACACCGGAAAGCTACCGAGCCTCTTCAACCAGGTATCATGGCTACGACGAGGAACGTGCCTTTGTAACTCTCAGCTTTCTGGTTATAATGCACCACCGTTGAGCATTGCCCATGTTGTCGTTCATTGAATCAACCTAGGCGGAGTATGTTTACAAATGCATGAGATTGCCGTAGAGGCTGGTGCAACATACGGCGATGGCTTTTTGGTGGACACACCTCGACTTTTGCATGTTTGCGACCTTGTCAACACCTTTGGTGTATCACGGCGGTTTTCGTAACAGAAGCATGGGAATGTAGAGATATGAAATCAAAGAGCCGCCTAACTAAAACGAAAACTACACATATACAAGCATCATTCATTGCGCACAGAGCCATGAGTTTTGTGAGTACCACGCCATCTCAAAATTCCCACGCATGGTGCTAACAATGCAAATGGAGAACAAGAAAAGCAAGGTTGGTGGTCGTCCATAGCAAACCACCATCACAACAACAAAAATCTACAAGGTCAGAATTGTTCACGCAAGAGGACATGGCGGTCCTGTAGCTTGTCTTTTGGTACCCGAAATTTGCATATTCCTTTGGCTACTAGCACAACGGTCTTGTCCGGTCTGGATTTTTGTGCAAATTGTGACTTTTGTGTGAAACGTTGGGTCAGGGGTATTGGCATGTGGCGGATCTTGTGGTTTTGGTGTTTTTTGATGATTCGACGAAGGATTAGAGTTTTGCATGTAGACCAGTTTGGCAGATCACAAGACCGGTCTAGACCGGTCTTTGTACCAACTCAAACGAACTCAAACGAAAAAGGGATACAAGGATTACAAGGTTTTTACTTCATCTGCGCCAACTGCATAAAACGAGACGAACTGATCGAACCGACCAGACCGAACCGTTCATTTCACTTCGTGTAAAGACCAGACCGTACCGGTCCGAACCGGTCTTTGAACAAACTGCATAAAACGCGCTAAACTGGGCGGTCCGCCGGTTTGACCTGTTTATACGTGTTTTTGATGTGAAATGTATAAACTGCATAAATTGCTCGAAATGATCGGACCGGCCCGTTTAGATCGTTTTACGCGGTTTGTTCAAGGACCGGTCTGGACCGGTCCGGACGGGTCTTCTGATAAACTAAAACGAACCGCATAAACTGCATAAACTGTTCGGTCTGCATAAACTGCATAAACTGCGTAAACCGGCGTAAAGTACAAGTTTTGCTAGAATAAACTGCGCGAAACGGGAAGACCGGGCAGACCGGAAGACCGGACTTTATGAAATGCGTACCTGTAGCCAAAGGAATATGAATATCCGTCCTCGGAGGCTGAGAAAGTTGAGCTCGAGGTAAATGAATGCCGAGTTTCTCCGCAATCTTATCAATGGCGTCACCACCCCCTTTTACTAATTTACACTAGCCAACGCCCCCTTTTCCTAGTTTACAGCAGCCAATGGCATCACCACCCCCTGTTTCTATTTTACAGCAGCCAATGGCGTCTCCACCCCCTATTCCTAGTCTCCGGAAAAGGGGCAGCCAACGGCGTCACCACCCCCTTTTGGTAGTTTATAGCAGCCAATGGTGCCACCACCCCCTTTCCTAGTTTACAATAGCTAAGGACGCCACCACCCCCTTTTCCTAGTTTTCAGTAGCCAATGGCATCACCACCCCCCTTTCCTAGTTTACAACAGCCAATGGCGCCACCACTCCCTTTTCGTAGTTTACAGCAGCCAAAGGTGCCACACCCCCTTTTCCTATTTTACAACAGCCAATGGCGCCACCACCCCCTTTTCCTAGTTTACAACGGCCAATGGCGTCACCACCCCCTTTTCCTCGTTTACAGCAGCCAATGGTGCCACCACCCCCTTTTCCTAGTTTACAGCAGCTAATGGCGTCCCCTTTATGGGGTGTGTCATGTGTCGTATCCATTGTTGTGGTCGTGACACGCGACACAACGCCATTGAAATGGTTGGGGGATGGAAATGGGACCCGTATTAAAAAGGTTGTGACGTGCGGCACAGCCTGATTGAACTAGTTGTGGGACTTGTCGCAATCCTATTGACGTGATAGTGACGCGTATCATACCCCGAGGGAAGTGATTGTAACTTGTGTCTCACCCCTGTGACATGTTTCATACCCCTAACCAACCGAGTGTGACATGTGTGATTTCCGTATGCGAACGCTTGTAATATGTGTCAAAATTGTATGGGAATCCCGGTGACATGTGTCTCACCCCTATTCAAATATCTGTGACAGGCGCCATCTTCCCCCATCACCCGTATGGAAATGATTGTGATATGTATGATGTGGATAATTTTCTGAAGCTATTTTTGATGACTGGACCAGTATAGCATGTGGTTACCAACGCTGGCTCTGGTTGGTGGCATCAAGTGGAAACATACCCCTTTTTGCATGCCTCATAGAATGCCCATGTAAGCTTCGGGGGTGGGATGTAGTGTGCCAAATTAGATGCGAATACTGCCAAATTAGATGCAACATCCCTTGAATAGAATAGAGAACAATGTTTTTCAACCCCCAAGTCACGGATTACAACAAGAAAATTCATGGCCCTTTCCTGGATTACATTTTCACTCTTGCAAAAAGGGTACATTGCGTGATTGTTCCGGAACGGCCCAACTCTTGTTCCGAACTGTTCCGGAGAAAGTTTGGAACGGTGCACAGCTATTGAACCCCCCCCGCGCGCCGCCCTCATGGAAGGCATGGAACGGTTAGCACGGAGTAGTTTGGAGTCAATTTACCCCCCCCCACCCTTCCCCACTGGTCCGTGCCCAGTCCAACCCAGTCCATATGGGCAACTCAAGGCAACAGTTGGAACTGGTTCGAGTAATGAGCGTCTGCCTGTGACGTGGGGGCTCATGGTAGCTGAGTATCCGTCGCTTCATTCCCCCACTAGTCTGCGCCCAACACCCGGTGAGCAGTAGTTGCGTGTGGTTGTGCCAGTCCGTTCCTTGAAGTGTCTGTACATGTGATCTCGACCCAAAAGGTCTGTTCAGACCCCATGGATGAACAGGCCAAGATCCGAAAACCTAGTTGCTTGTAAACATCAGAGGCCTCGGGTGACGTTCATGAAAACCTAGTTGCTTGTAAACATTAGAGGTCTCGGGTGACGTTCATGCAGGCACTGCATGTGGTGAGCATTCCATGGGCCATACCTATGTTGCATTTTTTTCGGCAAGATGACGGGCAAAGCAAAGGTCGGAACCGGATGACCGTCCGTCCAACCATCGCAAAGGCACTACGAGGCCACCATGTTTGGCTGCCTCCGTGGCCTTTGATCCTCGTCCTATTGCACTTCGGTGTTAGCTCTGCCTATGAGACCACGGCAACGGTCAGCATCCGCAATATCACCTGCAACCAGAGCACAGGGAATGCTTCGAATGCGACCGTCGGCATTGTCTGGGACATCCCAAGCACCGTTCTCGACGGCGACATATGTGATCAAGTCAGCCGCCTCCACCTCAGCGTGCGAATATTCCACGTGAACGACTCGGAGACGGCCGTTGCTGCCGTGGACTATGCCTTGACGGCGGGCATGACCAGCCTCGTGTTGCCCCCTTCGATGCCGGGGATGAGTTGTCGCGGCTGTTGCTCTCGCTGATGCGCGTCCGGTTTGCCACCCGGGATCCTCCGCCGCTGGTGCTAGCCGCCGGCGCAGAGTTGGAAGCGTGGATGCCCGCCACGTGGTCCCTGAACTTGGAGGTGTACGACAGCCGCCTGAAGGCCCTGTTCGACTTCGCGGCGGCGAACAACTGGCAGCACATTGTCGCGCTCACGGACTCGCACCGGGACCTTCTCGGGTCCCTGTCGATGCGGGTCTGCAACCGCCGCACCGTCCAGGACGTCTGCCTGGTCCACCAGGCCTCCTACGTCTTCGACCCCAACGACCGTCCGGACGACATCGTCGCGCGCCTCACCGCCATCTTTGAGCAGGGCTGGCAGGTCTTCTACGCTTTCCCGCGACCTCTCCCCCCTCCTGAGACGGTGTTCAGGTGAGCAGTCCGTGGGCTGTTGTTGTGAGGTGCAGATGGCACCACTGCTCCCAATTCGGGAATGTGATACATTGCCCATTGCGGGACGTTCCTTAAGGACGCCGACAGTGTCTTTGTTCCGGAACATCGCCCCGGGCTGGCGCTTACAAGCCTACTGCCGGCAGTTACTGGCCCACCGTTGTCGGTTACCTGCCACCCGCTGGCGGTTGACCAGTCAACCCCCGTCGGCGATGAGCCAGGCCCCATCAGTTGGCGGGCGGTCCGGCCTTTTTTCTGGCCCCCCAAAACCGACACCCAAAGTTGGCCCATTTTTTTACCAGAGGGAACCAGAACGGTCTGGTTGCGGTGAGCCTCTGACCCTGACTGGTGAGTGGTGCATCTGGCCTGTACGCATCTGCGTTGAGGGCACCACAGCACAGCCCACAAGGTCTCCACAACAGCGAAAGCAATTTTTGCGGTCGCGGGGCCTGACACCCCAGACGGGGGCAGGCGGCCTACTCGGTGCTGGCAGCCTTAGCGGAGAAGGAACAGGTAAATCGCAGTAGGTTGGAGGTTTTGGCGTCGTTGAAAAGTCTCTTGAGCAGTGATCCACCAATTTCTGATGAGGCTGGGCAGAAGGCTGAGGTTGCTAGGCTTGTTTGTGAGTTGCAGACAAGGAGGCGGTCGGCGGTGCAGAAAGGGGGTGGCTTGCTTACTGATCCGGTGCAGATTGCGCAGTCCCTTTCAACATAGTGGACCTCGGTGATGTTGGACGAAGGTGGTGCAGTGGCCCAATTGCAATCCCTGGGCTTACCCAGACAGTGGAAAGGGGTGGCTCCAAAATCAATGCGTGCCCTCGATTTGGAGGTGGTTTGGACAGCATTAGAGCGCATGCATGCCACTTCGTCACCAGCGGTTGTGTACCAGAGGTTGTTGGTTGTGTTCGCCGAATTCTGGAGGCAAATGAGACGCAGTGCGTCCACTTGTGGCATTCCCAGTTTTTTTTTTTAATTCAGTAGATGATTGCAACCAACCAGGATTTGGGGACTGCACCAGAGCGTAACATCACCATAACCATGTGCAGCATTTGGGGGTCTTAAATGGTTCACTGGCACACCGCTGGTTCTGATAGAAGATCTGATCTCGTTTGTTACTCCAAACGGCGTTTCTGAGGGATTGTTACATTTTTGACCATGTCTTGGGTTCTAGGGGGGCCGGGGATTTCTACAATGTGGGGGCCTTTCTGGCTGTCGATTTTGCAAAAGCGTATGATAGTGTACAGCACCCGTACATGCCCGCTGTTTTGGATTATCCAGGTCTTGACCCCATGTGGATTTGGCTTCTGCTCGGTGTCTTTTCGGCGCTGTTCCTATTTGCAGTGGGGCAGGGGGTGGTACAGGATGTTAAGCTCTACCCCTCTTTCGGGGCAACGACAGGGGGATCCACTGTCGCCAGCCCTGTTCGTGCTTCTCCGTGCTCCACTGGTGGTACAGCTTCAGGCGCTCTCTCCTGCGCTCTCCTGCGCTCGTGGTCCGTGTGTATGCCGGGGGTGCGGGGGTCCTCCGGGAGAGCCGATGGTAAAGAGGGGAGGCCCTAGAAGTGAAAAGGCTTGTGCCGATGACTAACAAAGCTGACAAAGCGGCACCACAGCAAAACCAAACCAGGGTAGGCTACTCGCAGTAACTCGGACCCCATGTGTCGCACACCAACTTAACAAGTGCCCCCCCCGGCATATATCGCACGAAGTCGCCCCCCCCTACCTTGGAGGTAGGGGGGGGTGTAGGGGGGGGTGTAGGGGGGGGGTAGGGGGGTGGGTAGGGGGGTGGGTAGGGGGGAGGTAGGGGGGGGAGGTAGGGGGGGGTAGGGGGGGGAGGTAGGGGGGGGTCGAGAAGGTAGGGGGGGGGTAGGGGGGGGATGGGGTGGGTTCGGGTGGAGGGGGGGGGGTAGGATCATACACACAGAAGGCGGTGCACACACAAGGCGGGGCATACACAAGGCGGAACACACAAAAGGCGGTCTGTGGCCACCGCAGGAGTCATGTTATTTAAGGGGCCACAGGCAAGGCGGTACATACAGAAGGCGGTGCACACACAAGGCGGAACACACAAAAGGCGGTCTGTGGCCACCGCAGGAGTCTTGTTATTTAAGGGGCCACAGGCAAGGCGGTGCACACACAAGGCGGTGCACACACAAGGCGGAACACACAAAAGGCGGTCTGTAGCCACCGCAGGAGTCTTGTTATTTAAGGGGCCACAGGCAAGGCGGTACACACAGAAGGCGGTGCACACACAAGGCGGTGCACACAAAAGGCGGTCTGTAGCCACCGCAGGAGTCATGTTATTTAAGGGGCCACAGGCAAGGCGGTACACACAAACGGCGGTGCACACACAAGGCGGAACACACAAAAGGCGGTCTGTGGCCACCGCAGGAGTCTTGTTATTTAAGGGGCCACAGGCATGGCGGTGCATACAGAAGGCGGTGCACACACAAGGCGGAACACACAAAAGGCGGCCCGTGGCCACCGCAGGAGTCTTGTTATTTAAGGGGCCACAGGCAAGGAGGTACACGCAGAAGGTGGTGCACACACAAGGCGGTGCACACAAAAGGCGGTCTGTGGCCACCGCAGGAGTCATGTTATTTAAGGGGGGTGCGGGGGCTGGCCCCCGCGTCGAGCGAAGCGAGCCGTCTGTCGAGCGAAGCGAGCCGAAGGTAGGGGGGGGGGAGGTAGGGGGGGGAGGTAGGGGGGGGGGTGTAGGGGGGGTAGGGGGGGGGTAGGGGGGGGGGGTAGGTAGGGGGGGGAGGTAGGGGGGGGCGACTTCGTGCATACTATCCCCCCGGAACGTCCCGGAGAGTGCACCGATGGGGGGTTTACCAGCAGCATTTACAGCCCAGGTCACTACACGATGGAATACGACAGCCTTCCTCAGGATACTGATGAGCCAACCTATGGTGTAGGAAAGGGTACCGGTTGATGTTTGCCGAGCCAGGGATGAGCCCAGGAACCGGCGGGGCAGGCAGAGCCTAGGAGCGCGGATGATGACACTGCGTTGAGCAGGGACGACGAGCACCGGGGGCGGAATGCCCTGCATGTAAGGGAACATACGCCAGGAAGCGAGGGGTGCGATGTGGAGTCGGAGGGAGGCGAGATGCTACTGATTGAAGCGCCCCAGCCCGGGCCGGCAGGAGGAGCCACGTGGCATATGCTGCGACCCAGTATGAGGGTGGAGGAAGCAAGGCGGATCCTGCGGTCAGTACGGGCAACTACAGTGTGATGCAACAACGGGATAGCCCAGGGTAGGAGGGAGACGTGCCCAGTGGACAGGAACGGGGGTCGGAGACCTAAGAGTCGACAGGGATGGAAACATGAACGCTACGACGGGCGCACGGGACGTGATAGTGAGTGCAGACAGAGCGCACAGCAGGGGACAGAGCGAGCTGCAGACAGAGTGTGTGCGGGTGTTAGTAAGGACAGAATGAGAGAGAGAGGTTTTAGTAGAGGATAGAATGAGAGAGAGAGACGATGACTGAGACACAGCGGGATGCCTACATCCCTGCGTCTTTGGAGACGTGTGGCCGCAGAGGCATACCAATGAGCACCAATACTGGGAATCCGAGGGACCGTTTTGTCAAACGCCCCAGACAGACCAGCATGTACAACCGTTACGGACCATGGCATTGCCATGATTCTGCTCCCCAGATGGGGCCGAACTGAGGAACGGCGGACGAACCAAAAAAAAAAAGGGTTTGCTGACCTGGCCTCCACAGAGCCAGCATTAGATCGGTAGCATTGACAGATGGATCCGTCCTCTGAGACACCCACATGTACACCGGTGCTTGATGGCCTACTCAAGCTGTCACGTGGATGCTTCAGCGTGCACAGGGATGCGGCTGTACACATTTATGGCTGTGAATACAATTGACTGAACTTTCTTGGAGGCATTGGCTGGATAGGCTGTGGGCAGGGTCATCCGGCAGCTCAGTTTCCGACCCAACTGAGTCAGAAGGCCAAACCCAACTTTTCCTACGTTCTTCACCAAAGCCGATTCCACCCAAATCAATTCCCAGTCGACGATTCCCAGGAGACGGAACCTTTTTTGCGTGCCGCGCCGCGCGTGCACACGTGCGGCCAAAATCAGTCCTGGCCACTTGGCCAGCCCAGGGTCATTTTAGCCAAATATGGGTGCCCAACGAGTTAAGCTCCTAAATCCGCGTTCCTGTCCCTGGCAGGTCTTCTATGTGGACGTCACGGACGCGCGCTTCCTCCACGTCCTCGTCGCCTTCGCGGGGCAGCTGCGGCACCGGGGGCTGGCGGACTTCTACGTGTGGGTCCTCTCCATCGACAACCCCCTGCCGGTGTGGCCCGCGCTCAACCAGAGCGTCTTCGGGGCCTACACCTTCGTTCTGACCCCCAGCGTCAGCCCCGGACTGCGGCAGCGCCACGATCTGCGCACAGCCCTCAAGGCCGCGTTCGCGCTCGATGGGCTGCAGGCCGCCGCCATGGCCCGCGGCGGCCGGGCCCTCGCCGGGCAGTTCTTCGAGGGGCACACGGGGCCCGTCGCCATCGACCCCCGCGGGCGCCGCGTGAACCAGACGTACACGGTCCACGCCTTCCGGCAGTCCCTCGGCGTCGCGCCGCTGGCGGCCGCGCCGGGGGCGGCGCTGCAGGTCAGCCGCGCCCTGAACGGCACGGCCCGGCCGGACGGCGCGGGCTTCGTCTTCAGGTTCGCCATCTTGACCGAGGGCTTCGACGTGGGCTCGGACCTGCTCTTCAAGGCCGCCTTCTTCCGGTACAACAACGACACGCGGCCGCCCCTGCGCGCCCTGCGGAAGGTCTTCGTCCCGCGCTTCGTCTCCGGGGCGGACTACCAGAGCCTCGTCGACGACCCGTTCACCCTCGCGTGCCTCGGCCCGCAGACGTCGGACTTGGCCCGGGTCCTGACCCCGTTCCTGCAGATCACCCGCAACATCCCCGTGATCTCCCCCGCGACGGACCCCGCGCTCTCCGACAAGACGCGGTACCCCATGTTCGTCCGCGGCAGCCCGCCGGACGACGTGCAGGCGGCGTTCCTGGTCCGGGCCCTCCGGCAGTTCCGGTGGCTCCCGGTCTGCATGATCATCGACGACAGCAGCTACGCCCGCAACCTGGGGCTCATTGTGGACCGGGAGCTCGGGAGCCAGAGCACGAGCTTCGCGGTGGCCGCCGGGGACCAGGGCAATCAGCTGGCGATGCTCGACCTGCTGAGCCGCGCGCCGTGCCGCGTGGTGCTCCTGTTCGCGGGCCGACGGGAGATCCCCTTCATCATCGACACCGCCATCAACCGCAGCCTCTACACCGGGCGGCACTGGATCGCCTCCGACACGACGTTGCCGTTCGTCGGGGGCACCTCCGACCGCCACCTGGGCCTCTTCTTCAGCGTCCACGGGGTCGACAGACGGTTCGTGCCAGAGCTCACGCCCGCGTCCCTTGGGTACGCCTACACTCAGGACAGCGTCTACGCCTTGAGCGCCGCCCTCGAGACGTTGATTCGGGCGGGTCAGAAGGTGTACAGCGGCCCGGGGCTTTGGAAGGCCTTCACCGACGCGACCTTCACGGGCCTGTCCGGCCCCGTGGCCTTCAGCCGCGCGGGCGACCGCATCGGGACGTTCCAGTTGTGCAACGTCGCCACCGTCGGCAGAGCGACGGTGGTGGTCACGGAGGAGGACGCGGCGGTGGGGGGCCGGAGGGGGCCGCGCGCGCGCAGCGCGCGGCTGCAGCAGCTGACGCCTGTACGCGGGGAACCAGAGCGCCTTCGACAACAAGGCCAAGTACACGCTGGAGTGGGTCACGCCCTCCCCCTTGTTCAGCAGCCAGAGCTCCGGCGCGTCCGTCCAGCCCATCCCGCGGCTGCAGCTGCGGCAGGAGGACAACCAGACGGCCCCCCGCAACCTCCGCGTGCTCGTTCGGTTCGAGCCCGCCCCCCCGGCGGGCGTCCTCCCGCCCTCCGGCGTGACCGCCCTGTCCGACTTCGCGGGGGTCGCGAGCTTCGACGCGCTGGTGTTCTGGGGCCTCCGGGGGGCGAACTTCACGATGGTCGTCGCGATGGAGACGCTGGAGCACTCCGCGGGGGTCAACGAGCTGCGGGCCACGGTGTGCGTCGAGCCCTGCGACGCCAACGAGTTCGTGGTGAACTACACGGACTGCGCGCCCTGCCCGACCGGGGCCGTGTGCAACGGCACGGCCGTCCTGTCCGCGCAGCCCAACTACTGGCGCACCGGCCACTACGACGCGGACGGCGCCTACGCCCCCAACACCAAAGAGCAGCGCTTCCTCCGGTGCTCCACGAGCGCGTGCGAGGGGGGGCCGGAGTCCGGCTGCGCGTCCGGGACGGGGCCGGTCTGCGGCACGTGCGTCGGGCGCGAGACGTTCAACTACGCGCTGCTGCGCTGCGAGGACTGTAGCCTTCCGACGGCGGTGTACCTGTGCATTTACGTGGCGTACCTTCTGCTGCAGATGCTGATTCTGCAGGTGTGCCGCACCGTTGCCGCACGCCCATCCCCCCAAGGGATGGGTTGGGGGGGGGGGGTGCGCTTGAGGGGGGGGAGAGGCTGGGGGGTGTTACCCGGAGGGAGCACTGGCAAAAGCGGTTACTGGCGGTTGGAGAAGTGGATGTCGGGCAAGTGCCGACGGTTACAAAACGATTTGAGGGCAGTTGGGGGCAGTTAATAGCAGGAGGAACACAATTGACCGGCACCCTGAGGGAGCAAGGGATACCCCTCTCAAGCGCGTGGGGGACGTCTCCGAGGAAAGGGACCCTTTGAGCCAGTGTGATTTGCGGGGGGGGGGGGGGGGGGCTGGACCACGGACTTGACCTGTCTCAAGTGGAGGGTGGCTTTCTGCAGCGCCGGATGGAGGCATGGGGGACAAAAGGAAACGAAGCGCGACGGCGACCGAAGAGGAGCAATACGACTGTGCGAAGTTATGGATGCCACGGACGATGGTCAGACATTGGGAATAACAGGGGACCCATTGCGGAAAGAGATGGCCCTGTTCCAGTGCAGAAGGTACTCGGGGATGGCAAGACGGCGGGGACAGTTGCCCATGCCACGATCCTCCACCTTCGACGGACACCCAGAAGTGGCCCAAACCCCAGCCTCCACCGTTCCACCCCAGGTCCACGGTGCAGAGCTTACGGCAGCAGAGTAAGTGGCCCTAGAAAGGGCGGGACACCACAGAAGGGGGAGGCAAGAAGGGAGGGATAGAGCAGCCAATGCCGATGAGCAGAGCGTGGTGGGGGTGCCTGGCGGAGGGACAGGGAGCGGACACGGCGTTAAACTCGGCAAAGCCGGCGGCGGCCAGGCAATGGAAGAGGTAAGTGCCAGCGAGGCAAGGCATCCTTTGAGCACGGTATGACTGCGGTGCTTGCCACTAGCGTCTGCCGGCTCAGACATGATCAGATGGAGCAGGGTCCTACTGAGCCACACGCTGGACGCAGCACGCTCCTACTGAGTTCTGGTGGTGCGGGGGGCGGGTATTACCGAGTGGCCTTTGATACGGGGCCAGTTCCTACTGAGAACCAGTTTCCCTGCCGGACGCTAGTGGCATGTCTGTTGTGGTCTTGAAGGAGAATCCGCTTCCCCAAAAGCGGTGCGACGTGCCCCTCGTCGGTGCCCAGGCAGGTCGTCGGGCAACCGGGCAACCACCGCCGGGGGACTGATCAGAGTTCCACTTGGGTTTGGGGGGGTGGTGGGGGGGGTGCGGACCCCGGCAACAACCAGCACAACCCCCAATACGCCAACTACTTGGCGCCGCTGACGCACAAACGGCACACCACCATGTCACATTCAGCACAGCCCCCAGTACACCAACGACTGGGCTCCGCGAACACGGAAACGACACCAGCAGGAGCACCGGCCGCAGCGGCCGACAGAACGCGGCGACCCGACGCAACATGCGAAGGGAAGAAGGGGTGACTATCCAGGGCCCCGTAAAGAAGCAACAACCCGACGGACTGTCACACGCGGGGGTTACCCCCCCCCCCAACTGGTCCCGAAGTATTGGAGGGCAATTTCTGCGCCAGCCCACCTGCAGAAATGTGGTTGGCAGAGCAGGTACTGGAGGCGGGGTTTGCTATGCAAAGGAGACACATGAAGAAGGCACAAAAGTTGGTGCAGAACACGATCATCACCGCGGCGCAGAGCCGCAGACACAAACACCAAACATGGAAAGAGGCCGCGCTATTGGCCGTGGAGACATGTGTGGTCCAGCAATGGTCAGGAACGGATAGAGCGGCGCAAGAAGGCGAATCAAGAACACAGAGCGGCAGTGGGCAGCGGGGGTACGTAGCGGCACGACTGATCAGATTTGGGGGACGGTAATTTTTTGTACCTCGAGGGGGGGGGGGGGGGGTGCCCATCGCATTGCAGGCAAACCACTTTCGGTGTGTGGAGGGGGTTGGGCTCGACCTAGGGCCCTCTGATCACGCGTGGGATGGCGTGATCACGCGTGGGATGGCGTGCCTCCTTTGCCCTTCAGGTGCTGGTCAGCCGGTCCCTATCAGGGCTGGGCCGGGCCCCCAAGATCGAAAGCGTCCTCCTGCGCATCGTCATCCTCTACCTCCAGATCTTGGGGCTGGTCTACTCCGCCACCGAGTCCCCGGACATCGCGGGCGCGGGCGACCTCCTGCCCCTCCTCGTGTCCTACATCAACATCCCGGGCCGCCTCTGGGGGTCCCTGAGCTGCCTCTTCGGGCTGTCGGTGTACGCCCGCACCGCTTGGTACGCCCTCCTCCCCCTCACCACCGCCGGCACGCTGCTGCTGGTCTCCGCCCTGTGGCACGGCCTCCGCGCGTGCTGCACCCAAAGGCCCCTCAACGACCTCCGCCGCCTCCGCCAGAACTCGGTCTGCTACGTCCTCCCGCCGCAGCTCCAGGTCGGCGACCTCGACTCCCAAGGCCCGCGGCCGTGCTCCGTCTGCAACCGCACGTTCGCCGAGTGGCACTGCGAGGACGAGGACCTGAGCCTGTGCACCGGCTGCGACCGCGACCTGCACCCGCGCCACAACGCGCGGCGCGCGCGGCACCGGAGGGCCTGCCTGGAGACGCGCGTGGACCACCTCGGGGTCATCCCGTGGACGACCCTCCTCCTCGTCCACGTGTGGGAGGCCTATCGGTTGGTCGGGATCGCCGCGGTGAGCGGCGTGGCGTGGGTGTTCAAGTGCACCGAGTCCTTCTGCGACGGCCGGGACCCGGAGACGTGCGCCCGGTACCTGACGACCAACACGTCCATCCAGTGCTCTGGCGTGGGGGCGCAGGTCCGGGGCAAGGGCTGTGCTTTGGGGGTATTGGGGACGTGATATGGGCAGGGCGGTCCTGAAGGAACCCATTTTTTTTTGGCTCAGAACCGCCCCCAGGGACCACCAACCGCCAACCACCAACCGCCGCCAACCGCCAACCGCCACCAACCGCCGCCAACCGCCAACCGCCACCAACCGCCGCCAACCGCCAACCGCCAACCGCCAACCGCCACCAACCATGGTTGAACATATGAGCTACACGCGGTCTTTTATCAACACAATGTAGCGGAACACCTTTTTTTCCCCCTCAAAGACCGCCCTGTATATGGGCCGGATTGGGGCGCTACGTGCCTTCCGTGATACCTGGGCTCTGTATGTGGCGTGGGGAAGGGAGGGTGGCGGCGGTGGCAGGGGGGTGATGAGGGGTGGTGATTGTTCGTGGGTGGATTGGCAGTACAAGGCCGGGGTAGAGGGTGACGGGGATGGTTCAGCTATTGGCACTCTCGGTGGGCCACTGAGGAGCACCCACGCGGAAGTAGGACCCCCCCCCCCCCCGCGGGTATGGCATGCGAGGGACGCCAGGGCAGAAGCAGCGCTTCTGAGCAGAGGGACGTCCCTCTGCTCACGTACCAACAACACTTTCCCCCGGCTGCTGGGGTCAGCAGGTCATCGCTTAGTGGCAAACGGGAGGTGGGGGGGGGGGCGAACGCGGAAACGACACCAGCGGGAGCACCGGCCGCAGCGGCCGACAGAACGCAGTGACCCGACGCAACATGCGAAGGGACGAATGGGTGACTGTCCAGGGCCCCGTAACGAAACAACAACCCGACGGACTGTCACAGGGGGGGGGGGGGGGTCAGACGCCGAGAAATTCTCCAATCTTGGGCCTGTTTAATACATTTCATTGTCTTCCGGAGGAACATTTTTCTGATTTGGTGTGGGTGGGTGGGTGGGTCGGTCGGGGCTGGCCAGGGCCCCACATGCCCCCCCCCCCCCCAGGGGGGGGGGGGGTCAGTCAGCAATGGCCTGCGGGCGATGCAGACCTTTTCCTCCTCAAAACCCAAATCAGTGTGTCCACCCGGAAGCACCCACCGGTACACTGACCCCCCTCCGTGTCCAAGGGAACCAGATCAGCGACTGTGTACGCCACAGCCCCTCGGCGTAGAGTGGGCGTGACAACCGATGGGAACATGGCCACGCGGTGGCATGGGCAGCGCCATGCCACTAGCGTCTGGCACGGAAACTGGTTCTCAGTAGGAACTGGCCCCGTATCAAAGGCCACTCGGTAATACCCGCCCCCTGCACCACCAGAACTCAGAACGTGCTGCGTCCAGCGTGTGGCTCAGTAGGACCCTGCTCCATCTGATCATGTCTGAGCCGGCAGACGGGGAGGGTGCCAGTGGGTTGACCATAGGTCTAACCAGTGGAGCAATGCATTGACCTCAGCACCCACAAGCGCTGGTACGAACACACGCGCACCGCCGGTGATGAGGGTCCTGAGGCAGGGGCGACTCGGGCCACTGCACACCTGACGTCCAACGAGTGCATCGTGCAACGACCGTTTGGTGTGCGGACCGCGTCAATTCGGTCCCTCGTTGCCTTCGGCCCCAAGTCGTAGGCCACGTGTGCGGGGCAATGAGCACTGTGCCCAACGAACACTTGGTGTTCGGACTGTATCACTGCAGGATTTTGGTGTGCACTGGGCATGGGGGGCGGCGGGGGTACTCAGCCTTTATGGCGACCCCCGCCCCCGCTCCTGCCCCCGCAGGTCCACCCACACCGGCGCCGGCACCTGCGGGACGGGGGGACGTTTGCCCGACATCTGTGCCAAAGCAATTTCAATGGGAAGACATGAGGTCGGGCCCTTGCAGTCTGCCCCCTCCCCCCTCTTTTGCCCCCTCCCCGGCCCCTCTCTTGCCCCCCCCCCCCTTTCCCCACCCCCTCTGTCCCCTCCCCCCCCTCTGCTACAAAATAAAGGCCATCGGGTACAGACAATTGTATGGTAGCACACGGGTATCATACCTGTGATCATGCTGAACTGTCGAACATTGCTGCATATGCATACCAGGACGTGCATGTGTAGAGTGCTTTGAGACCTGCTTGCGGCCCCTCTGCTGCCCCTACTCTCCCCCCCCCCCCCGCCCTCCCGTCTGGTTTGGTTCGCATCGGCTCAACCGCCCCCTTTGCCCGTTCTTCCCCCGGAGTTGTACTGGACCGCGGGCTCTGCGGTCAGTGACCGCCCAACTGTTGTTTGGGATGTACCGGGCGCCGTACGCTCACTACCGCTTTGTGACTGCCTTTGCGGTGGCCAAGGCAATGGTCCTCTCTGTGCGGAATGGGGGCTCTTTTCTTGGACTACTGCTTGTGGACGAGCTGTTGCTTTTGGGGGGCAGGGGGGGGGGGAGGGGGGCTGGGTCGGCACTTTCCCCTTGTCCTCAATGCAAGTCAATGTGGTGGTTCTATGGTTCAGCATAGCGTCAGGTCCGTGTACACCGCTGCCTCATCCTTTTGTTTTGTAACACAATGTCCCCTGTCTCACACAAAAGTGCTGAATCGGGAGGGGCCAGCCCAATATACATTGGTCACCCCCATTCCGGTTCAAGCCGCTCAGGCTGCGTCAGGGACGGCTGCAGAAGTGAAGCGGAAATCACACAAAGGCGGCATCACGCACGTGATCGCCCCTTGCACCACTCACAAGTGACGTGGGCTGCGTGGGGGTGCCGGGCGGGGATGCAATGCCCAACATGGCAATGGGATTAACTTGGGATTAACCCAAAAAGTGGACCAAAATGGCAATGGGATTAACTTGGGATTAACCCAAAAAGTGGACCTAAATGGCATTGGGATTAACTTGGGATTAACCCAAAAAATGTGGCAGCAGACCAGGGGCCGGGCTCCATGTCATACAAGACACAACGACACACAGGACTGAGAACGAACAACACCGCTGCCTCATCTGTGCTCCCTCAATCGGTGGCCTGGTACCCGGGCACACGTCCGCCGCTCTCGACCTGTGGTCTGGTATTGCCCACTGATGCGCATTTGTCTTATGTGCGTGCCCTTGCCACTGCCATACCACCACCTTCCACTCGGGCACAGGCATCCCCCCCCCCCCCCCCCCCGGCCATCCCTACCAGACATGCCACTAGTGTCCGGCACGGGGACAGAGTCCCATGCCCCTCCGAGCCCCGTGCCCTGCGCCCCTGTCGCATGCGGAGCTCCCTCGGGACCGGCTGCGTCCAGTGCCTCCGTCGGTTGGGGCCCGGGCGGTAGCGCACCCCATGGCTCTCCCTCCTCAACGCCCTCTGTGGCACCCCCGTACCTTCCGCTTATGAAAAGGCCACTGCTGTCGCTGTCAATCCACAGCACATATGTACCCCCCCCTGCCCAAGCTACAGTAGGCTGATGCTTGAAGTGCTGTTGGAATGCCAGAGTGAATCCAGAGGGCGGCAACCATTGTCGATCTATGGCCAAGCTACAGTAGGCGTACGGACCGTATTAATGTGGCACCTTTGTGTAGCTCGGACAAGGGGGGGGGGGGGCTACCTTCTCTCTCTCTCATTTGCATCATCCATTCTCCGCTCTGTTCTCCTCCGCCTTCCCGCTTTCAGCCTCTTTCCCTTCCCGTTCAGCACGGGCATTGATGGTCCACCACTGCACCACTACCCCCCCCCCCCTTTGTCCTAGCTACGCCCTTGTCCAAGCTACAGTAGGCGTAGGGACCGTATTAATTTGGGACCTCATTTAATTCGGTACCAAATGTAGTGCAGCCACATAAGACATGGGTTTGGTGACAAATTCGGCAGTTACATAGAGTCATGGACACATTTGTTGTGAGGGTTTGCGCAGTTGAACCCACAGAGCTCTGATTTTGGGGATAGTTGTGCACCATATCCCCCTTTCTTGCATCAGCTCACCATGCCGGTAGTCGTATGTGCCGCGAGCAAGCTACGCCCTTGTCCAAGCTATAGTAGGCGTAGGGACCGTATTAATTTGGGACCTAATTTAATTCGGTACCAAATGTAGTGCAGCCACATAAGACATGGGTTTGGTGACAAATTCGGCAGTTACGTAGGGTCATGGACACATTTGTTGTGAGTGTTTGCGCAGTTGAACCCACAGAGCTCTGATTTTGGGGATAGTTGTGCACCATATCCCCCTTTCTTGCATCAGCTCACCATGCCGGTAGTCGTATGTGCCGCACGCAAGCTACGCCCTTGTCCAAGCTATAGTAGGCGTAGGGACCGTATTAATTTGGGACTTTTGCGTAGCTAGGACAAGGGGGGGGGTGTTGGCAGTGCACTGGTGGACATTGCTGTGCACCAAACATCATATGCTCCAGTAATACGGATCGTCACAACATCATGCGGAGGTTGCTGGCCACCCAGCATCCCCAAAGAAACACACGCTTCTAGGGCGGGGCATGACAAGGCATGACCCCCGCCCCATGGGATGGATGGGAGTCAGACCAGGTGGCGATATGCATCTTCTCAATCATTTTGATCTCGCTTTGATCAACCCCCTCCCTCTGGGCGACCCGCCCACGCCTCGGGGGCTGGGGTCCGGAACTGCACTTAGGCCCCCCCCCATGGACCATGCCTACAGCACCCCAATCAGAGCGGCACAGCGCCCACCAACACCAGTCACTGGATGTGGCAGGGACGCCATGAAAGCCCGAATGTGGGGTTTGTACCGGTGTCAATGAGTTGCGATGGTCGATTGTCAGGCTGGACAACGTGGCAGTCAATAGACCATCGGATCTGCTGGGCTCTGGCGTCACGTCTGACCCCTACCCCCTTTGTGCAGGTGTTCGGGATCCTCGCCGTCGTGTTCTGGGCCGCGGTGGTCCCCGCCATGGCGGTCTGCGTGGTGGAGTACCACCGGAAACGGATCCACCAGGAGCAGATCATCCTGAAGTGGGGGTGGCTGTTTGCTGGCTACAAGTGGTACGCCGCGTACTGGGAGGCGGTCAACAGCGCCCAGCGGTACATCTTCGTCGTCATCATCTCCAGCTGGACCGAGAGCATGAGCCTCAACATGCTCTTCGCCATCCTGATCATCGTGTGCCTCTTCTTCATCAACGCGGAGGTCCAGGTGCGGCCGTACACGGACCCGTTGGCCGGGATGTTCGTCTTCCTCACCCTCGGCGCCACCGCCGTCACGTGCGCCGTGTTGATCGTGCTGGACGGGCCCTCCAAGTCCACGTCCATCATCGTGATCTTCGCGGTCAACTCCCTGGCCTCCGCTGGGCTGGGCTGGCGCTACTTTAGGCTCGTCCAACAGAAGTCACAGGACTGGTCAATGAACTCGCTGTTGATGTGGGACAGTCTCGAGGTCCAAGACCTCGACGAGACATGGCGGACTCGGGTCCAAGACCTCGACGAGACGTGGCGGACTCAGGGCTGCGGGCGAGACAAGGCACCGGATTGGGTTGGCTGTGCGACCGCGGACGTCGACTCGTGTTGGGCGGCCTCGGCGCGGAGCCGTGAGAGCCCCCGCGAGCCGATGCCGACGCCGTCTCTTTCCCTCGACCTCTGCACTGCGAAAGCCACCAACAGAGGCTCGGCGCAAAGCGCTGCCTCCGCTGTGGACTGGGACTAGAAATGGCTGCCTCTGACTGCAGCCCTGAACTGCGGAGGGGCCGACTCAACGGGTCCTGGGACGCCAACTACCCCCCCCCCCCCTCCCAAGGGAGGTAGGGTCGAGAGATGAACACCAGTTCGCCGGACACTCAACGGACGCGCCGCGAGTTGGCAAGATGGACAGAAGGCGATGACAGTCGTGGGGCAGGCGCGGCCAGAGCCAAATGCGGACATTGCAACCCGACCATATTGAGGCCCCCTCCCAAGGGGCCCCCGGCCGTGCGTTGCATGTGTTCCAGATGCTGTGTGTGGTTGAGCATGGGTGTCATGGGGAGGCAGGATGTGGGGCAGGGCCTGAACAGGCGCAGTGTATAATTCGGAATGGGAGGGAGATGGGTCCCATGTTGGCTTCGTGGCATGGGTTGGCGTTGTTGTATCACAGGGCAACTGCTGCAGACCCTTGAGGGGCACGACAACTGGGTCAATTCAGTTTGCGTTTCCCCTGACGGCAGTACCGTGGCCAACAGTTGGTTGCCAGCCTCAGGAGGCCTCAGGAGCCTCGGGAGTCCATGGGCACCAAAGGCGCCCGAAGGAAGTTTTTGTCCACTTTGCACCCCAACACTATCCTTAAGCCCAACCCTGACCCCAACACCCACCCCAACCCTAAGCCTAGTGCTAATCCTACCCCGACCTCCAACCTGCCCTAAACCCTTTCCTGTCCCGAGCCCATGCGGTGTGGCTGGTGGAGCCCAGGGATACCAGCCCCCCAAGAGGCAGCTCCGGCCCGCGCATTTCCGCAGCGACACACCCTCACACCCCCAGCGCCAGACCCTCCCCCGTCAAGAACGCAACCCTCGGTTTCACCACCACGAAGAGGCCCGCCCCCATCCACTGTGCCCCTAGACAGGAGACGGCACCTCCGGGATAGGTCCCCTTTGACCTACGGAGCAGGAGCCTGGCAGAGATTCAGTGAACGTGTCTTCGAGGCCCGGCGGCAGTTGGGGAGGGAAATACCCTAACCATCTGGGCAAGTCTATTATGAAAATTATGACGATTATTATTACGTTTTGAAATATCAAATGTTTTAAATATTAATTGGTTTTTTTTAATTAGTTTTTAATTTATTTGGTACGGCTCAGGCTCAGATGACAGGCTTCAGGTTCAGGCCTGGAGTGAATCCTAACAATCATGATCCCCACTCTACTCCTGAGGCCAACCAGGACTGAGTATTGGGACTGAGCTGGTGGGGCCATTGCACACTGCACTCCACACACACCGCACACCATGCACCCTGCACTCTGCGCAGTGTACATTGTGGAGTCTGAGCACTGCACACTGTGCCACCATGCACTCCACGCACTGTGCACACTGTGCAGTGCCCTCTTGCAGAGTGCCAAAAATGTGCACTGTTCAGAGTGCTGAAAACGATGCGCGGTGTGCAGTTTGCAGAGTGGAGGGCACAAAATGCAGAGTCCATCGCGTGCTGTGTGCCGAACACAAAGTGTGCAGTGTGTAGAGTGTGCCATATGCACTGTGACGGAGGCCTCATTCTTCCCGCCGCCCTCCACTTGCATCACATTTGTGCGGCTTGACAATATGTCTTAAACAAACGATTCCTCAGGGCCAAAATCAAATTTTGTGAAGGGAGGGAAAGTTTTGGGCCATTGTTGGTACACAAACCCTTGGATCTCAGAACCCCTCCCCTTCCTCCCCTGGGCTTGGCCCCCTCCCCCTCCACCACATCTCCTCCGGGATCCCCGTGTCCGCTCCGCAGACGTCCTCACAGTCCCCAGCCCGGCGCTGTCCCGGTTGAGCCGGGTACCCGACGATGCGCCCCCCCCGGTGACGTACACGGCGACACACGCGACGCACTCGGCGACGCAGCCGGCGACGCGCTCGGCGACGCACGCGACGCACCCAGCCCCGCCTGAAGCGGAGCCTCACTTGAGGAGGGAGGGAGGGAGGGAGGGAGGTTAGTGAAATACTCATACCGAAAAGCATGACAAGGCCTGGGGTGGTGGCGGGGCGCCCATATGGGGGCAGGGGGGGGGGGGGGGGGCAAACACGGCCCAGTCGTCCGTTCATGTCCAACCGCCCCGTTTAACACTCAGCGCTGTCGGTGTCCACAAATGGAGCGCGCAACAGTTGTGCACGGGGACGGGAAGGAGAAGGGGGGACGCCCCGCTCTGATGGGTCGAGTGCCCTGAAGTACCATCCCCGGCCCCAAATCAGAGGGAAAACTTGACCTTCACAGACCACCGGAAAACGGAAGCGCCAAATTCCGCTGTTCCAAAAGTTGCGGGAACGACACCACGCGCTGCCCTGACAACCAACCCCCCCCCCAAATCGGCGGCCGAATTCGGCCGACCTCGCCGATTTGTTGGGTTTCTGAATTTCGCCATGAAGTGTTTTTACTGCCCAGAGAAAGACGCATCTCTGGTCCCCTGGGATTCATTGTCCCCCAGTTTGTTTGTGCATGGACAACCAGTTTTCTCAGGAAGACAAGCAAAAAAAAATGCAAAAAATTTCCGCTCCGTAAACAGTGGGAATTGAACCCATGCCAGCAAACCAGCAGTACACATGGCATACCACTGGACCCCTGCCTTGTACTGCAATACTCCTGCTAAGGGACCATATACAAACCCAGAGGTGCTTGCAAATCAGTGCTGCACACCCACCCAGCACACAGTGGGATGCAAATGGGAAGCCTGTGTGCATTTATCTTGTTCCAGCAGGCTTTGTTTGTGCATGGAGAACCAATTTTCTCAGGAAGACAAGTTAAAAAAAATGCAAAAAAAATTCCGGTCCGTAAACAGTGGAAATTGAACCCACGCCAGCAAAAGTGTAGGTCTAGGCATATACCACTGGACCACCACTGTGCACTGCTATATCACCGCTCAGGGACCATATAGAGACCGAGAGATGAAAATTTTTTTTAAAAAATTGAGAGATATTTTATGTTTCCAAATGAATGCAACTATTGAGCAACCATAAGGAAGGTGTGTTAGGGGTCTGGGACTGAGATCCAGGGCACTGGGAGCCTGTTTTGCCGGAAAATCAGTCCGCCGATTTGTTCGCCGATTTGTTGGTATTTCTTCGCCGATTTGGGGGGGGGGGGGGGGGGTTGGACAACGGCGTTGCTATTGCGGGGGCGGGGGGGGGGGGTACAAGCCCGAACAATGGAGACCCACGTACACCCCCACCAACACAAAGCCCTGGGCATTCAGTCCCGTTGTGCTTCTCGGCTACCAAACCTCCCAATGCAGCAGCTGTGACAGGTCAGTGCCTCGTGTGTCGGCCCGAAGGCATCACAGGGACTAGAACGGCAGGGCTCAGAGAAGGTGCGTGACGCCGTACGAAAAGAGTAATGCACGGCACAGGCGATGCCGGACGCATGCAGCTGCTCGCTTGCAGGCAGCTGCACAACGCCTCAGGGCCCAGTGCCTACACGTGGTACACTCTGTGCACTCTGTGGACTGCACAAGACACAGTGTTCATACTCAGAGTGTGCACGCATCATTGCTCACCCAGGTCATCCATGGTAAGCCCACTTGGAGGTCCCACAAACAGTGGCATGCACGACACACTGTTTGTGGGACAGGGCAATCAGCGATGGCAAACGTCACTCAACTGTTGGGGCAACCCTAAAAGGGGTGACCCTCAGTATTTCGTGTCCATTGTGCAACTGCTTGAGGCTGAGGCTGATTTTTTTGTGGACATCAATATCCTGTCGTTGGATGTGGCCTAATTTTCGGTGAATGCTACTGAACTGCGTGTTTGCACAAACAGCACGCCCCCCGCCCGCCCCCCCTTTGCACCAACTGCATCACTCCCCCCGCTCCGCCTTGGGCCCACAGACTCTTGGCGCATCCCTTCCCCAATCCCTCCCCCAATCCTTCCCCACATCCCTCTCCCACCCTCTCCCACTCCCTCTGTAATCCGTCTTCATTCCGTTTCACCCGTGCTCTGATCTCATTTCGCACGGGCTCTCACGACTGTTCAACAGTGCCCAGATCCTCCCCCCCTTCGGGTCTCTCGTCCCCCTGCCGCATGAGGGTGCCCGCCAGGACGATTACTGTTTGCATCCCCTCCCAAGACCTGCACCGACCGTCCCCCTCTCCCTCAACAGAACCTGAGCACGGCGTCCCAGCAACGCCGGTGGACCGGCGCCTGCCAGGCACAGGGCCGTGGATTCAATAGGCCTGAGGCACGACCTGCGGTCGCCCTTGGGAATCGAACCTCGGGTTTGTGGACAGACGGCCAGCACACTGACCGCTGACGTGCGGCACCCGGGCTCACGCTGAACCAAAAGGGGAGAGGGCGTTGTGAACATCCCACACTTCTGAACACTTCCGCCTTCTTGGCATTTCTGACCTTTGCGCCACGTTTCTGACCCTTGGACGCCAGGGCCCCCTCCCAAAACTGTGCAGTCCAGGGGCAGAAGCAGCCATTTTCACAGCACCCTCTTCCAACCCACGGCCTTTCGTGGCCGCAGTATCAGTGGCCCCTCACGACGCTCGGGTCTGAGGACCTGCCAATCCTGACCCTACACCCTTCAGCAATATGTGTGATAGCCTGGGCCCCTGGGCGGGGGGTTGGTCCCCAGATGGTGGTGGCCATCTGAGAGGGGGGGGGGGGGGCAGGGATTTGCTTTAATTTTCATTCTGGCAGGGGGGGAGGGCTTCCCCCTGGACCCCCCCCCCGCTCAAGCAAGTCCCTGGGGGGGAGGTGGGCTAGTCTTGCTCTCACCCCTGGACCTCTGACCTCTGCAAGTTGATTTATGATTTCGAGATCAAAGATTACATTGGACGCACCCGTCCCCAAAGTGGCACACAGCCAAACAGGGGGAGGTGGGGCCTCAGGAAGCAATTCAACAAAATGGACATTGTTGATCACCCCAATGATGATGTCGCAAAGGGTTCATCAACATCCCATACCATAACCACAGGATATGCCAAGAGAAGAGCCCCAAAAACTCGGGATATACGGCGCCCATGCCCATGATCTAGCAACCCTCCTCAGGTTTTGTTTCCGGTCAACGACTTCCTTGTTTCATGAGAAGTGCAAACAGGTGCTCGCGTTTTGGACTCAGGGCGTGGGGCTCTGTGGGGGAGTGATTTGTGAGGGTGGGGGGTAAGAACAGCCAACCGTTTGCGTTCCAGTGTGTCCCTGCCCCCACATCCTCACACGTGGTCCATGCCCAAGGCAATGCCCAGAGCCAATCATAGCCAGCGACATCAAATGGGAGGAGGAAGCGATCCACTTGCTGACTGTGAACATGGGCAGGGCAATGCCCTCCCCCATCACCATGCCAATGCGCACAAATATCAACAGCCAGACGTAGGAGGCACATAAGGAAGTCAGCATGGTAAAGAAGGCCCAGATGACGACTGCCACCAGCAGCACGAGCCTGCCCCCGATGCACCCCGCCACATACCCACCTGCAGTCCGAACATGGGAGGTGTTATATGCTTGTCCCTGAAAGGGCAGAGTAACTAAGATACCCTTCCCCCTTTGTCCAAGCAACGCCTATGTCCAAGCAACACTAGGCGTTGGTTCCGTCAATTTTTGCACTGCGTTCAGTGCTATGTGTGCCTCCTGATCCTTTGGTTTTGAGATGCAAGTTGTTTGTGTCAAGGCAGCTCTGTTGGCCAAGAGGGCGGCTGCATGTGACAAGGTCGAGATAAGTGGTAATTTCGACAGTTGTTTCTACATTCAAGCTTTTGGCCATTTTCATGCTTTTCGGGTATTTCTGCGTGCTTTAAAGATTCACGTACCAAAAATACATAGAAGGTGTGTCCTAATCCCATGTGCTATTGCCACTTGAGGACATGGGCTATTTGCATGTATTTGCCCAATGTCCAACTCTTTTGGGATCTGGAGATAAAAAATAGTGCAGGTGGACTTTTCGGGGCATTTTGGAGGACGCGACGCGATGCAGGTGTGGCAAATAAACACCAAAATATGCAGAAATTAATAATACTACAAACAGCCTAGGGCTCCACCCAACGCAAAATTTGGGGAACCATTTAGGGGTTACACAAAGGGGACACAATGGAGCAACAACAAGACAAAGACATAACCTGGCGTTGCTCTGAATTGGTTGCCCATCGTAATATACATACCCCACAAAGGGTGTAAAACATGATTATCACCACCACCAAGGCATGATGGGGTGTGTAGGCAGTTCTCCAACTCTAAGCCCTCGGCGGCCCAAGGCGCCACATGTAGCATGAGAATACCCCATGATGTCTTCAACCTTGGTGTCGCTTGACTGCCTCCATGCTCACGCTCGCTGGGCAAGAGGCACACAACACCTATGGGCCGGGAGGCAAAATTCACTAAAATGTCCTACCAAGACCCATCTTCTTTGATAGGGAAATGCGCGAGAGCAACAGACACAAGTGCATATATGCACACCACATGTCTCCATGTGGTTGTGTGCAATGGGACTGTGGACGAGCGTCCAATGGCTCATTGCTGTAGGCCAAGGGGATACTCTCACGGACATAACCCAAAACATGCATGCAAGCAAAACCGGAATAACTTCCATATACGTGTAGGGCTAAATACAAAACTCGTGCACGATGGACCTTGGATCTTGTGCACGATGATGGCCCAAGGTCCGGTTCAAACTCGCGTGCAACACGGCGTAAGGTGGCACTTGCTGGGAAAAAACACAAAAAACGACGAAAACGGTGATCACCTTTTTTTTAAGGCATGGCGGTCCCCCGCCGGAAGCATTGCACCAAAGCGGCCTGACCACGGGCGAAGCGTTCATGGCGAGCCGAAGTTCACCGAAGACAGCGTGTATTGTACACAAATCCAAACCGAGGGTGTTGAAAACACTGCACATATGCACCAGGGGCCTGGGAGAGGTCAGAGTGCACAAAAAGATTGCCGCAACAAGCTGGGTGCAATGGGATGGGTGCACTGAGGCACACAGAAAAATAATAGCACATGCATAAACAGACGGATGAAACTGCCATAGAGATATATGAAAGGACTGATGCAGTCCAAAAAAGAAAAAAAAGAAAAACTGGACCATAGAGGGCTGGTCGGAAATGACACAGAGACGTGTGGGAGAGAAGGGGGTGTGGGTTGGGGGGGGGTGTGGATTGGGCTAAATGGAAAAAGGGGGAGGGAGGGTGGTGAGTTGTGGCTGGGGTGCAGTGGGTGCTGGCGGTGGTGAGGGGGGGGGGGGGTGGCAGGTAGGGAAGGTGATAGGTAACTGTTGATGACAGGCGTCAAGTGATCACTGTCTGGTGTCTGGGGTGTGGTGTCTGGAGTCGATGGCTGGTGTCAGTGCCTGGAAGGTGAAGACTACGGCCTGGTGGCTGAAGTTTAGTGCCCAGTGTAGGAAGAATGTGACAGGTGCCAGGGGACTGAGAAGTGGTGTCTGCTGTCAGGAGACAGGGGAATGGTGACTGGCAGCGGGCTGCTGGGGACTGGTGGCTGAAGTATAACGTCTCAATTAAATGGTTGTGGTGGTGTCCGGTGACTGGTGGTAGGAGCTAAAAATAAGTCAAATGGTGATGGGCATAGGAGGACTGGAGGAAGTCCGGTGCTTGGTGTCCGTGGTGAATGGAGGGGGTGCAGAGGGGAGGACGTGTTAAGTAAATCGCGTCAGTTTGTTAAGGGGAGACAAGCCTGAAGGATCAGGGGGGTGGGATGATATTGAATGTGTTGCTGAAATAGTGTGTGGTTGAAGTGGTGTCTGGAGGGGTGTAAGTAAGGTGGATGAGGTTATGTTTTTTGGGTTTAGGTTTACGACGAGTGTGGCGGTGAGAGTTGGGCTTTTTGTTGACGGAGGGTTGGTTAGGGAAGTCGGGGTAAGAAAGTTTAACAGGGTGGGTGGTGGAAGTGCTGAATTCCGAGAGAGAGATGTTCCAAGGGTTCCTGTTGGAAATGGGCACGAGTGTGTCGAAGTCGGGAATGGGGTTGTCATGGAACCATGGGCTGAGTGAGAGCAGGACGGTGCTTAAGGGCTTGGTTCGAGATTTGAGTTCGCTGAGAAGACTCTTTTTGTGTGTAGAGTAGGATGTGTAGGATGTGTAGGACGGTGATCACCTTTGATCCCATAACCCCATGTAAGCAGCGAGACGGAACCAAACCAAACATGCTCAAACAACACGAGATTCAATGTTCCATGCATGCACGATACCAGATTTTTTCGTGCCTGCTAGCTCGTTTTCTCTGTGAAGGAAAAATAGCACACAAAAATGCTCCGACGCAAATACGGCCTACTTTAGTGACCTCACGAAACCGACACTCAACGCAGAGCTCCAACGGGCACATAGCCTATTTGTGGCGCGCCGATGTACTCCTTCCGAATAACCTTTGCGCTTTGACACCGGGTGCATAGGCGGCAGAGGTTGAAATGAGGAGGAAAAAAACCCCTATGCCTGGCCTTTGGAGAGCTGAGTTCTACCGCTTGAGGGGTGAACCATGTGTGCGAGTCGTTTAATGTACTCAAGGGGGGCCATTTCTTGGGGAAGTACTAAAGACTAACATTACATCACTTTCTTTATTCTTTTGAAGCATTAAGTACATTTTTCAAAGTAACTAGGGTAATAACCCTAGCCCCCCCATGAAGTTCACCCCTACCACTCAAGGGAGCGGAGGTATCTTCCTTCATGGGGGTATGTACCGAAATAAAGTAGGCACTTCATGGCTTTTTCCATAAAGGTTCTGCCCAGTGGTCTCCCACCTTAGGACCTAGATACTCAAAAGTTTCATCTGCTTATTGTTAACTGTTTCTGAATTCAGTTGCTTGGCCAAGCTGACCAAGCCATATCTTGTGTCTGGCCCAACCTACTTGCCCCAGATTCCTAACCAACTTCACTGTACAAAAAACAGTGCACGTCAAGTGCTTATCACTATCTACTTGACCAGATTGTTGTCAGTTTTCTCACTAAAATCATATGCTTTGTTTACAAAACATTGAAGATTTGTATTTAATCATGCATTGTGCATCTGCAGCCCCTCTTTGCTACTGATGCTTTGATTTAGAAGGAGACCATCTTGAATTAGATTCGATCTTGTGTTTTGGTGCCCGTCATAGCTTGACTACTTGGAGATTCAGCATTTGGTTTTGGGAAAAGCATTGTGGTTTTCTTCTACTCAAACAACCAAGAAGAGCATCGGGCAGCCAGAATATCTTTCTGTGTGCTTGGTGTTTTTGCTATGATGTGTGTCACTCAACGTGACAAAGATTGTTGGACACATGTTTTTTTTGTACACTCTTTGTAGTGGGGTTTTTGCCGTCCTTGGTGATCTGCCGCAGCTGGCTCATTAGAGTATAGTAGCATCCCGCCTCAGACTCTGTAGGCTCATAGTTTGGGCAAAAAATTGGGCTCAGATGAAGTGTGATGCATTGTACCACGAAAAAACTGTGGAAGATACCCCCAGCGGTAGGAGTAATGAAAAGATGGCTGTAAAATTTGCACAGGTAGTACATTCTCAAATTTCTGATTTTTCACCAAGCAGTTATCGTTTGCGCGCGTGACCAATGTGGGCAGATCATACATTTCTACGCGTAAGTCTGTGCGCGATTTCTACACACGCCGTGAGAATTTCAGAAATACAAAGAGCACACCCTCACCGGTCGGGACAACAACTTCTTATGTGAGGAACTTCCCCAAGGAAGTTAAAACGCGAAATCCCTGCATGATCGTAGTGTTGCACCCCTTGATATCGCGAAAAATACACCATGTGGGCGCAACGCACCATGTGGGCCAAACCCCAAGTTGGCGCACGCTAGTTCCGGACTTGGCGCCTGCCATATTCCGACTTGACGCGCGCCAGGTCAAGACGAGCACCAACTTTACCTTTCAATGGAACATGTTGCCACGTCGTGACTTCGCATGCAAAGTCGTTGTGGCGCGTCAAAAAGGTTATGAACAAACAAGTGCCCCTTTTGGACAAATGAGTTGAGGAATCCCTTGCCTTGCGTGACGCCTTTCTTTGGAGGTTCCATGCACATGGCGCAACAAAAAGAGACAAGGCAAAAAATATTCAAGTTTGCACGCTCCTAACCTGGGTTTGGGTTTGAAGTTGGCGAGTGTAAAGAACTGGCACTTAGCCTCGTAGTTACATTGATCACTTGTGCTGATGACTTCTCTTCTTCGGTGAGGGGCAAGTTCCGAGCCAACTTGATTGTCAAACCAAAGTACCGCATCACATTGCTGAAATATTCTTAGCCTACACAATCACATCATGCCTAACACGGAATGTGGAGAACAACCCTGAGAAATGGGTATACTTCGGCGATTTCACCACTTATCTATCTAATCGTGGCGGGACATCCCCATTGTGCCTTACAACAACTCGGATTGATGGAACATGCAAAAAACTCAAACGATCACATCAAACACCATCACATCAAACTATCACATCAAAAACAAGAATTCTTATCGGACTTACTGAGCGCTATCTATTCGTACCAAAGTTGGTAGCCATCGGCGAAATTTGATTGCGAATCCTTTTTGTTCGGGTGGTGGCGCCGTGCAAGCGCAAGCCATGCATGCCTACACCGATGTGCAACTGAGTACCACCGTTGCCACACGGATTTTTTTGTGCAGGGTGCCCAACGAGATGCTTGCAAGTTGGGTTCGGCCCCTCGAGCACCCGCCGGCCCGTTGGGGGCATAGTGCAATATTGTACAACCATTGCATGTTAGTTTTTGGCGGATCCGAGGGCAACGAGTTGAACAATGACGTGATTTTATTTGATTTACAACCTCCCGCTGCGCATTGCAAAGGTGTGTTCTCGTCCACGAATTTTTTCTTATTGCACTCGTCATATTTGACGATCGGCGGGTCAAAATCCCGCGACTCCCACCCACATCCAATCTGTTGTATCCAAACCGCTTGCAACAATGATTTTGCCAATGTCTCAAGGAGGGCCCGAAGGGCGCTCCATTTTTCCTATGGTGAACGGCGGAGAACCGTTGAATCGGCGAATTCAATGGTTTGGTGAGGTCGGGGTGTAGTTCGTTATCCGATCGTGCCCATGCGTTGGTTTTTGTGGCAAACGGGGATGGTTATTGGCACAACACCAAAGAAAGTAAGGTCCTTTGATCAATCTTGTGCGTTTTACAAACAATTAAGTAGTCTTTGAAATAAGGTATATTTATGTGAAGCGGCAACGCAACAAGTCGAATACGACATCGTGTCGGCAATGGAGACACCAAACTCCCAATTCACACTCCGGCACGATGTTGACAAAACACCTCTTAGTGCTCTATTGCACGCTTGGCTCACTAAGCGGCGGTTCTTTATCATAATGGCGTTGCAAACCCGCTCACGGAGCCATTCGCGCAATCGAGGATCTTTCCACGATAATTTGGACAGAGTGGGCACAAAATGTCACGATGCTTTGGTAGTGTGGTGGTCACTCCATGGAAGGTGGACACTGCACGGTCACCCAAAATCGCAAATCGTGCGTCACACGTGTTCACAGTTGACAGTTTCGATTTGTTTTAGACACATCATTGCATAGGTGGCTAACAATCTTGGCACTTGCCATTTATAGGTGTGTTTTGCAGCAGCGGGTCGGACAAAGCGCCAGCTCCACGAGTGTTCCATGCCGCGGCGTTATGGCGCTCCCAAATGATTATCTTCGGGGGATGGAGCGCTAAGACCAAAGCTCCAACGAACGACATTTTCGTATGGGATTGCGAAAAGCAATTGTGGTCAGGCGCCGTGGAGACAGCAGGCACGCCACCGTCACCAAGGTAGCCTCCTCACTCATTCTCCTTCCTTTCAATTCGGTTTGTGGTGTGTTGGAAATACGGGGAATTGGTGGTCGAAGGACCTCATCAATATTTTCCGATCGGTTTCTAGGTTTTGGCGTTGACACAGCAAAGCGGAGAGGATCGGAATGCAGTGCCATGGGTAGTAATACGGTCCCTCGCCCCACAGTCACTCGTCTTTTAGCCCGTGAGCGGTCAGTGAGGATTTGTTTTGCTTTGCTTGCTCGCAAGCCTTGAATCGATCCTTGGAACAGTGAGTGTCCACCACCTTGAGGCCATCTGGGCCAGTCGTTGGCTGTTTTTTACTGCCTACGAAACCCTTCACATAGCGTAGGACATATTGGTTGAGCAAGTAGAAACTTTGGTGTGCCGGAGCAAGACTGACATGACAACGAGCACCGGTGAGTGCAGCAGATGCCACGGACTAGCTGGTGAGTGTCTCCCCCCCTTGGGTGGGCTTGCCACGACGCACGTCGCGCATGTCCACATCGAGCGTGTGCAAAACACACAAGTAGTGTCTTGTGCTTTGCTAGTTCAAAACAGGTCTCATATGTGCTTGTTGGTTGTCGAATATGCGTCATCTTGCGCACCTTTTCAGGGATATGGCTGTTTTAGAACGCTTCCTCTTCATGCCTTCGCTGAGTGTTGCATTGCCTCAAATGGCCTTCAAGCACCCACATCCGAAACCGCATTTCCCCTCGAGCCCCAGCGATTGATTGCACAAACACATGGCATTCCGCGCGGTTGCACAACACCGAACACAACCAACTAGAACAGCTCGCCCCCCCCCCCCACCGCCCCACCCCTCATGCGGCCACTGCAGCCTGACCTTCTTGAAACCCGCTGCTTGTCCCATCAAACCGCACTTCTTCGCGCCTCGGGACAAATACTCAAATGGCCTCCAAGCACCCTCATCCGAAACCGCATTTCCCCTCGAGCCCCAACGATCGATTACACAAACACATGGCATTCCGTGCGGTTGCACAACACCAAACACGACCAACTAGAACATGCTTTGATGCTAGTGGCCGATGTTATAGTGTTCCTCCACTGTCCAGCACATTCTCTCCGAGTATTTGTCCCGAAGGCGCGAAGGAGTGCGGATTGATGTGACAAGCAGTGGGTTTCAAGAAGGCCAGATTGCAATGGCCGCATGAGGGGTATTAGATGCCAATTGAAATCATCACAACAAAACACATGCAAACGTGATCCGCCCCAAAGCACCCTCATGCGGGCGTTTTGTGCGTTGTGTATGGCCCGCTAAATTTCAATTTTGTCCGTATTTTAAGGGGGAGGGGAGGGGTTGCAAGGGGACGCCTTCTCTTTTTGAGTGTCTATGATTTCTTCGCCGATGATGCAGCTTCGTTTGAAGATTTGTGGTGTGATGCCTGCCCCCAACGCTTAAGGATTTCCGGGTCTTTGTTTGCCCGTGTACCACCCATGTGCTATCGTACTACTTTTTTTTTTCAAATTTACGTCACTATTTTTTTTTCAAATTGTAAGGCAGTGTGAAGTAGACATCTCGTTGTCTATTTGCCAGATGTCGATGTCTTGCTTCTCAGCTTGTGCCTGTGTAAGACGCATGGGAAAGCACGCTGTCGGGCACTGCCGGCACCGAACTGCCAACTTCTGTTGAAGTACAAGAGTCAGGAATGTGCATCCCCGCCTGTCATCAAAATGAGGGAAGTGCTAACCTATGCCTGCCATCCATTCCAACAGATATGTAAGCTGATGGGCCGTGCTATCACTTTGTTGTGGAAAATGGCGATTAATGTGCTGAAATCACGTGAACTGATTGCGATGCCCCAAATGCTACACACCATAAAAGCATGGTTGTCACGAATTGATGTGTCTAAGTCTACGGGGACGGGGTCGCCTTTCTGGACTGAAATGGATGTAAAGGAAATGTTTCCTGAGATCCCGAGGTCTGACATTATCCCGGCTCTTGTGTGGATTCACGACCAGTTAAAAGAGAAAAAGAAAACCAGGGGGCCTGTGGAGTTCTACTTGGCAAAAGATGGGAACCGCAAAATGGACAACACAGCCCACGGATCCAAAGATTTCTTTTATAAGTTCACATTTCATGACGTTGTACATTACATGGTCTTTGAGTTACATCTCAATGACATTTTTGTTTCCCTGTCTTCAGTGATGTCACAGAATACTGGGATCCCCATTGGGGGTTCAACATCTGCACAGGCAGCCTCACTGGTCTTGATCTATAGAGAACTCAGGGGAGATTTGCCGGCTGAGCTCAATGATCTGATGTGGTTGCGCTATAGAGATAATTTCCTTATTCTACACCAGCCCACAACGCATGATTTCTCACTAGATCTCTGGACTACGACAGTCCAACAAGGCTTTGCTACCATGACGGATATGGAAATCACAATTGAGCAGCAGGGCCAACAACTAACCTTCCTGGAGTGTGAGCTGAACTCCCCTTGTGGACCAATTCCGCTGTCTCTGCCTAATTATGCTGAACAACCTATGCAGGGGTCGTCGCCGCCACAGTGGAAAAAGATGTTAGATGCCACTGCACCCAATGCACAGTGCATGCTACAGTCATGGATCCCTTCAGTGATTAAAAAATGTCTGCACTACTGGATTACACCGGAAACGAAAAGGTTGAACCTGCAAAGGGTCCTGAGTCTCCTGTATAGGAAAGACATGCCTAAGCAATGGTGGACCGGAAATCTTAGAAAGGGCCTGAACAAATGGGATGAACTGAGCCTGTACACTGTCCCTGTGGAACGATGACAGCAAGATATGGAGCAAGCCTGTGGGACAGCATTCTTTTGGGATGTGGAAAGGTTTTTTGCATATGAGATGCCTAGCTTTCAATGTCCTGCCCTGTCGCCTGACGTTGTGCTACCTATGTGGTGTGGACTGTATGTTAAATGTGCCTAATCCCATGATGTGTATATCAAATGACCGCGATACTCAAGCTCAAGTGAACAACGGTGGTGATATGGACTCATGCATGCATGCGTTTGGTCCTACCTGCTGATCACTACTCTACTGCAGAATACACCGGTGTAAGTGGCTGTTTTTATTTCTCTTCCGCTCTTGTGCTGTGCTACGAGTGCCCTGAGGAACAAGAACTGCCCGTGTCCCTGCCACCTGACGAAGCAGTAGATTTTCTGAGACTTGATCATAGATCACAGATTAAGTTGCCTAGTGTGATACTTCCTCTGTGTGAAAGGGTGTGAAGAGTAGCAGGTCATGCTCAAGGCATCTAGCATTTCCCACCTAGTTAGATGGCGGGCAAAGGTAACCATTACATTTTCCAATTCTTTAGTTGAGGGCACATGTCGATATGGGCTGGTGTGTCAAGACTCTTATGAAACCACTGTTGATCCGGGTTCTACATAGATGTGACAGTCTACACCCAAGTCTTGCCCCCTGTGGTGTCCTCCTTGGGGACACACCTCACCCGTGTGAAACTGCAGGTCCCAAATACATGCTTCTGGACCCACGGTCCATGTGCGCTCGTGACTGTGGACCCCCTAAGGGACTACTGCACACGCCTAGCGCCGGAACACAAAAAAGATATGGGCCGGTGCGTTAGAAGATCTTAGTAGAAATGTTTTTTGACCGAAGAAGCGAACTGCCATTGAAGTGCAATGACTAAGACACAACATTGAAGCAAAATTATGATGAAAGTGTCTCGAAAGGGGTTTTTTTTTATAATTGCACATTTTTGTGCGAGGGAAAAAGGTTGACCTTGAATTGTCCTTTCATCCCCCATTTTTTAAGAGAAGTTGCGAACTTTTTCCCGAAAATATTTTTGGACATATTTTAGCCCGCACATATTTTGCCCCCCTCCCCCCCCCCCCCCGGTTGCCCCATAGGTTTCGTGATGCTTGTTTACAAGAGAGGCATGCGTTCGTGTCACATGTTTGTGTCACATCCCATGTTGGTATTGCATCCCATTGCCGCCACCCTGAGTGGGGCTCTTCTGGGTCCTGCATGTTGATGTGCGAGAGGCAATCGTTCGAAAGCGACGATTGCCCCCTTCGTTACCATGATGCATCGTGTCCTCGGCCACCCCACTGCCTTGCGCCTGTAGGCTCAACCACACCGCCGTGATCCATCGCGATAGAATGATCGTATTCGGAGGTCACAATGAAGTGGACAAGGACGCTGATGTCCACATCCTCAATTTGCTCAACCGGCAACCCACTTGGTCGGGCCCCATCACCGCCCACGGACAGGTCCCCTTTGATGCGCCTTACCCGCATCGTGCGTGCAGTGCCAACCCAAAACCGTGGTGTAGGTGGTCAAACGGATGGTCAACATGTCAAAGATCCAACAAATGGCCAAGGTGACCAACAAATGGCCAGCGTGACCTCAACTTACTCCAACAAGGGTCAAGATCAAACTGACCGGCAAATGGCAATGGAAGATGGCAAATTGTGAAGGCTTGGCGAAACCTCGCACAAGGGCACTATTGTCACTTGGGCCACTCCCAAGCATTGGTAGCTGGGGGGTTGGCTATTTGTTCGAGCGTCGTTTCTTCAACATGTTGTGGAGTCGGAAACTACTCTAAACACTTTGAAAGTACATATAGGCGGTTTTTGATTTCCAACTGATCTTTGGTCATTCACCAACGATTGGACCAAACGTAAAAATGCAAACGATTGCCGATCACTTTTTGCAACAAGTCAAATTGTTCTCCTTTTCAAGTTCGGTGGTGAAAATGACCAAAAATCCCCAAAATCAAGGACAATGGCCAAATGATTGAAAACGAGAAAAAGATAATCCAGTTTTGTGTTGACATCAAATCTAGCCACATGCATGTCATCCCCGTAATTGCATGTATGGGGATTACATGTGTGGGGATTACATGCACGGGGATCACCATGCATGTATCCATCCCAAGCTATCCGACATTTCCGGACGGTCGCGATGCTCGTGGCAAGTCTGGTGCTGCTTGAACAGTACACGCAACATGCAAGTCGCCCAAGGTGTAAGGCACCCGTCAGCGGATGCACACGCGGGGCAGCAGCCACCCGGCGATGTCCGAAGCGGACCAAGCCAAAACGCACAGTGGGCGGACGGAGAATTACGTGGACTCTTTGGAGTAGAGCGGGTCGCTTCATGTCCCGCCCATCTTCTCCTCCGTCTCAGGTGCCCCGTCCTGTCAGCAACCACTCTGCCTGTATGCACGGGGACAAAATGCTGGTGTTTGGGGACAACGGGGAGTCGTCCGCCGTCTTCAGCCTGGATCTTGCGGTGTCCAAGCTCATCTGGAAGCACGTGGAGGCCAAGGGGGAGATCCCCCAAGCCCGGCTGAGCCACACCGCCACAATGGTCGCCACCCGCCCCCGTCTTTCGCTTCGGCGTGCACGCACCCGCCCATGTCGTTGTGCACAGCACGACGCTTTACTCTTGTGCACCATGCACTCAGCGGGCCGCACACTGTGCACTGCGGAATTGGCAGCAACGCAGTACCCACACTGCACGCGGTGCACCGGGTGCCACACTCCATACAATGTGCATGCAACGCACTGAGAAAAGCTTTTCGAATGCTTTCGAATGCTGTGACTTTCGCTGCTCCTCCGTAGTGCTTGGACAGATCGGTGATGCGTAACTGCGGTCTCAAAGTTTTGAGTCTCACTAGCTTCTACTGTACAGTGTTTTGCTACCCTGAACCAAGGCGCTTTATTTCTAACCTGATGGGAAGGTATGAGTTAGTAGCTGGTCAACCAGTACCACCGGGGGGAAGTTTTAGAAAGGGACAAATTTGATGTGGACAAATTTGGAAGCCCTACCTCGTACCAAATATTTCCTTCCATTTTAAGAATGCGATGTGTCAAAGGACAGCCACCATCCAGAGGCCACCAGGAAATAACAGCAGCCATCCCCTATGAAGCAACAGCAAGGGACCTTATACCAGATTTTTTCCTTCATTTCTAAGGACCAGTTCCAAATATTCCCCCCCCTAATTTTAGCCCTCCCAAAAAAAAAAACCCCTCAAATTATTCCCCCGGTGGTATTAGTAGTGCCATCAAGCCATTGCCATTTTGCATGGCAGGGCCACAATCCACGCATGTGCTGGTTTTGATGGGCCCAGGCGATACCAAAACCTTGCGAGATCATTCGGTGTCAACGAAAAGTACCGTCGAGGCACTGACCTTCAGTGTACATCAGAACGACAACGGGGAACACCCAGTGTGGGTGACCACTGCTCATGTCCACCTTTTGCCCCGGCAGCCCCTCCTCTACCGTTGTTCCCAAGACAAGGAAGCCCTTGAGAAGGGCGGCGGGGGGGGGTTGTTTTTCCTACGTTCAACCCACCTCCTGACATAGCCCCTGGAAGAGTGTGCGTGGCCAGTCTCATGCACAGTCCCTGCGAGCCCCTGATACCACTCGTCTTCACGGAAACCCGATGTGATTCGCACGTCTGCCGACGAGAAGCTGCGGGTGGTGGGGTGGGGTGGGGTGGGGTGGGGTGGGGTGGGGTGGGGTGGGGTGGGGTGGGGTGGGGTGGGGTGGGGTGGGGTGGGGTGGGGTGGGGTGGGGTGGGGTGGGGTGGGGTGGGGTGGGGTGGGGTGGGGTGGGGTGGGGTGGGGTGGGGTGGGGTGGGGTGGGGTGGGGTGGGGTGGGGTGGGGTGGGGTGGGGTGGGGTGGGGTGGGGTGGGGTGGGGTGGGGTGGGGTGGGGTGGGGTGGGGGGAGGAGGAGGAGGAGGAGGAGGGGTGGGGTGGGGTGGGGTGGGGTGGGGTGGGGTGGGGTGGGGTGGGGTGGGGTGGGGTGGGGTGGGGTGGGGTGGGGCTGAGGAGGTGTGCCGGTTGATATTTCTGGGAGAATGCACTGGTTCGGATCTTCAGGGGGTCAATGTTTGTCCACAGACGAGCTGCATTACCCCCTTGAGAATGGAGCCAACATGGCACACGATCTCTCCCACGGCCTCGAAAATTTTGACCCCCAAACTGTCAGTGTGCCGAAGCCAGGCCTTTTTTCGGTGCCTTGCATACCCTACCCCAGGGGGAGGGGGTGGGCAACCGCAGAGCGGAGGTGCGTGGGCAGCGAAAACTGTCAAACGACCGCAAAAACCAGCGCAACATCGGTACGCCAATCACTGGGCACCGCTAACGCGCAAACGGCCCCCGCCGCAACCAGCACAGCCCCGGCACACCAACGACTGGGCTCCGCGAACGCGGAAACGACACCAGCAGGAGCACCGGCCACAGCGGCCGACAGAACGCAGCGACCCGACGCAGCACGCGAAGGGAAGAGCGGGTGACTGTCCAGGGCCCGTGTGACAACCCGACGGATTGTCACACAGCGGGGCGTGCCTGCCTTTTCAAAATGGTGGGTTGGTGGTTTTAAGGGGAAGGGCTGTATTCGTGGCGCCAAAGGCGCCGGAAATTTTTTTCCCCTTGTCATTTCCTTTGTGTTGGTCAGTCAGTGAGTGGGTGGGTGCCTCTTAAGCTGAGCCCCCCCCCCCCCGCCCCGTGGGGGTAGGTCAGGTGCTGTGGGGGCCTCACCTTCTCATTCTGCCCCCCGTTTCAAAAAAGCCGTGGGGGCCTCACCTTCTCATTCTGCCCCCCTCCCCCCCCCCGTTTCAAAAAAGCCTTGGCCGAAGTGCGCAAAATGGGCCGGAACACGAGCCTGTCACGGTCTCAATCGCCGTTGTAGTTGCCAGTTACAGGGTCAGAGGGTATCTTTCCCCTCAAGAATGCCGGACTCTCCACTGCACCGGGGGGCGTCTGCCCGTGAAGGCCCAGTGCGTGTGCCGGCTGGTCAACTGCTGTGCACACTGCGGCAGCCATTGTGCCGAGGACCTCCAGCGATCCCCAGAAGCGCTGCTCAGGCTCTCACGCATACGCACGCCCTGCTCCCGCGACAGCGGCCTAAGGGAGGTCTCAGGCGCGGCGGCAAAAGTGGCGACTGGCGATGGGAAAGCGGTTGGGAACAAATGAGGGCGGTTACAAACCGGTTGCAGAGCGGTTGGAGCGAACGACCGTCAAGTGCCGAAGGGAGGGGTGGGGTGCCTCGCCCGAGGCAAGCCCTCTGTCTCCCCCTGTGAACGCATACCTCCCTGGACTCAGGTGGCTAACCACATGGTATTGTTGGGTGGGGAGCGGTTGTGCTCGGACCCGCGGCAGAGCCCCTTCGCCAACGACAACTCCATCTTGGACATGAGCACGACTCCGGCAGTTTGGCGCAGGCTGCCTCATGAGGGGGCCTTGCCGGCGGCGCGCCACATGCACACCACCGTGTTCCATGGCCCTACGATGTGCATTTTCATGTTTGGGGGGACCCAAACCCCGAGCGCCGGCCGGAAGTATGTGTGTCGTGCCTCACACAATTGTGCCTGAGGCCCGACAGCCCCCCTCCTCCGTGTCCCCTGGTGTCGTGCCTCTGCAATCCTGTCTTTCGATGTCTCCCCGTCCCTTCCCAACCTTGCTCGGCCCCAGAGTTTTGCTTAACAACTCAGCACCTCCTTGCGGGAGGGGTTTGGGGGGGGGATCTAACACCCCCGCCCTCGGACCCCGATTTCGTAGTGCGAAAAAATGAAATTTTACAAAAGGAAATATTGATTTGGCTGTTTGTGGTACACAATCTTTTGGTCTTTTGTGTTCCAAGGACCCCCCCCCCTTTAAGGAGAACTCTTCTCAGCCCACCTTCACCCTGTGCACGGTCCCCAGTCTGTGTCTGACCGCTGCGTCGTGGTGCTGTTGCAGTGCCTGAAATTCCCTGGTTTAACGCGATGGCTTTCAGGAGGAAGATGTCGTTATCATCCTCGCCATTGTGCTCGTTTGACCTACTTCCTTCGCCCAAAATTGAGGAAAATTGATGCGGTGCTAAGTACCCCACAGCTAATTCCCCTTCCCCTGTGGCGCACTCCCGCAGTCTTCGCCAGAATCACTGCAGCCTGGGCTCTGCTTGTGCCCCCCCCCCCCCCCCACTGTAACCTGCGGGTCTCGCTTCTCAGGAATGCTGGCAAGGTCAAGTCACTCCTCGGCGCCAAAGGCCTCTCTTTGCGCGGGCTTCATATCTTGCCTTTGGGCAATTTGGTCACCCCAACCACCATGGCTTTGCCCGTGGACTGTGCCCTATCGAGCACCATGAAGAACATGAAACAGGTGCTGCCCCTGCGCTTGAGGGGGCATGGCATTGCTCAGGGATCAGAGCTTCCAAAAGCCGCCCCCGTGGCGGCTTTTTGGACTTTGATTTTCCCGGGGGCATGAATGTGCCGGCACACGGAGCCCCGGGAATGTCCCTGCGTCACTGCTCCATGTCTGTGTGTGGGGCGGGGGGGGGGAGGGGGGGGTTACATTTCGGTTGTGTTTTTCTTTGGTATGTTTGAGTTCCCCATCTGTTTCTAACCGTGTGGACTGCACACAAGTGGACGGTCCATAACTATTGACCACTCACCATTGGTGAATCAAACAGCCAAATACGGCAGACGCATCAATGAAGCTCCCAAAGCAGCCAAGGCCCCCGAGCAGTGGAAACGGAAGCCCCTCGTCCCACATTGATTTTTTTGGCTTTCGCTGGCCCTTTGCTTGACTCCCTATCCCTATCCCACGGGGCGCCGGCGCTTCACAATGCACCGGCACATTTCCACTGCTCGGTGCCGGCACATTCATGGCCCTGGGGACAGTGAACACCACAGCCCTTTGGGGGGGCTGGAGAGGGGGGGCTGGGTCGGTGGGTCGGATGCCCTTTGGAGCATCTGTCGGAGCGTGGGCCCAGGGTCGCTTGCATTTTCGCCTCGAGCCTCTTATCAGGATGGCCGATTCCCAGGGCTTCGGGGGCTTTTTGCGGGGATGAACCCTGACCATCCCAAGGGGTCCAGGCAGGGCGTCTGTAGAATACCACCGGGGGAAATTTTTTAGAAAGGGACAAAGTTGATGTGGACAAATTCGGAAGCCCTACCTCGTACCAAATATTTCCTTCCATTTTAAGGATGCGATGTGTCAAAGGACAGCCACCATCCAGAGGCCACCAGGAAATAACAGCAGCCATCCACTGTGAAGCAACAGCAAGGGACCTTATACCAGATTTTTCCTTCATTTCTAAGGACCAGTTCCAAATATTCCCCCCCCCTAATTTTAGCCCTCCCAAAAAAACCCCCTCAAATTATTCCCCCGGTGGTAATTAAAACCCAAAGGGGGCGGGGACCCCTCCCCCAAAACCCCCTCCCCCCCCTCCCCGCCCCCCCCCCTCAAAAGACCCCCTGGGTCCAGGACAATGTTTTGAAAAAGCAAAGCACATTCCCGCTTTGGATCCTCCGTTCTCAAGTCGTTTTGGGGTGCGCGTACTCCCCAGAGCCAAGCGCACGCCAGTCCAGGGGTTTGGGCATTGGGCCGGTCCGAAGGGGACGAACCACGACGAGCCCGGGGGTTGCAGACGGATGTGGTGCCCGCGACGGTGGGTCTTGAACCCGAGGGTCTTGGGTTGGGCCGATCCCTCGCCACAACTTCGCGGCATCAGAAGCACTTGGGGCACTTTGGGGGAAGTGCTCCGATACCTCATGGAGTCAGAGGGTGAACAAGATTCGCCGACATTTAGCGAAGTGAACCCATGGACTCACCATCTTGTCTGGTGATTTGACCATTTTTGCCAGGCCGGAAGTGCCATTTCTGGAGGGCCCCCGTCCTCCAAAATACCGGGATGCCACTTGGCAAAGGTTTGGCTCAAAGCCCTGGAGATGGGAAAGGCATATCTCAACGTACGCCACCACTGAAGCCCAGTTGAGCCCGCAGCGCCAGGCTGTAGTAAGATATGCTCTCCTCTATGCTCCGAGCCCTCCTCGTCCAACTTGCCACGCAGAAGGAGCACGGACCGCCGCTCGTGCGCTGCCGTGCAGTCTGCCGCCTCCCTCTCACACAACGTGCGACAGTGTCACAAGAGCCCTGCCCCTCGTGTAGCACACCACCCGCCCCCCCCCTAACACGCAGGTGTACCGGCAGTGCGCCATCCTGCCTCTCGTGCAGGGGGCCGCTGTGCCCGGTGCGCCCCCTCCGCCTCCAGTGCCGCAGCGCCGTGCCCCACCCCCCCTCTGCCTCTCTCATTTTTGTCTCCCGCACTTGTGCACTTTCTGTACCCCGTATTTGATGTTATTTACCAGTTGCTGTGATGACCAGGGACGCCTGGTCTGATTTCACTGAGTTGGTTTCATTCAGAGGTTCAACCAGACATGGCATAGGTCCGCTACTTGCGACGCCCGTTCCCGGTCGCCACCGTTGAGTTTCTTGCTCAAACTTTGTTTGATGGTACTTCACACCCATAGCTATCATCCACCAAAATTTTGGCCGAATCCGAAGCACCATGAGGGGCTTTGATTTTTGCCCATTTTGTGTGTGCTTGTTCTGCTGCTGGTGCTGCGTGCTGCTTGCTTAGAGAATAAAGATGCACTTTTGCCATGCTGTGGAGTGCATTGCCTCAATTTGTATTGCTGTACTGTCTGTCTGTCTGTACCTCCAATTTTCAATCCCATTCCAATCCTCGCTCTTCAAGTAGGTCTCACCCCCCCCTCTGCCTGTGGTGCAGGTCCGGGCCCAGCGCGTGTGGTTCAAAGACCGCATCCCGCAGCAGTTCCTGCGCCTGGCGGCGTTTCTGAAGGAGGACAAATCGGAGTGCGTCACGTTTGTGGAGGATTTGAACAACGTATGCCGTCCGCCGCGGAGGCCCCGCGCTCCGTGGGGACCTGGCGTTGAGGCTCAACGGCCCTCGGACACGTCCCACTCTTTTTGGTCCTGGGTTGCCCACCCCCGTTCGCTGGGGAAGTGGGGAAAAGGGTCGCGGGGGGGGGGGCACAAACGGCACCCGCCGCAGCCAGCACAGCCCCGGCACACCAAACCACTGGGCTCCGCGAACGCGGAAACGACATCAGCAGGAGCACCGGCCGCAGCGGCCGACAGAACGCAGCGACCCGACGCAACATGCGAAGGGAAGAACGGGTGACTGTCCAGGGCCCCGTAAAGAAGCAGCAACTCGACGGAATGTTGCACGGGGGGGGGGGGGCGTTGCTTTAATTTTCATGTCGGCGGGGGGGAGCTCCCCCCTGGACCCCTTTCCCCCCCCTCCCCCCTCCGCTCAAGCAACGCCCGGGGGGGGGGGGGATTCGAGCGCCCTTACCTGGGACGGGGGGGGGGGGGCTGCCCCCGTAGCAGAGCCTTTATAAAGTGGCAGTCTGAGCACCAGTTCTAGCTCCTAAATCGGGCTGCTTGCGGCCTGAACGACAAAAGGTTGTTACCGACTCCCCATGACATGTACCTCACAATGATCAGCATGTTGTGGCGATCATTTTGAGGCAGATATCTTGGGGTGCCCTGGAACCCCCCCCCCCTCCCCTGCGGGCCCGGCTGGGGGCCGTCATGTGAACCGCCCCCAGGGGCTCCCGGGCTTCTTGTTCTGACTTTGTTGCTCTGCAGCCGTTGGCATTGTAGGGGTTTCCAGGTCAGCATTCAATTTCTGCATCCCAAAGTTGGGGGGGGGGGTGTCTGGAAAGGGGGCTTGAACGCCCCAGACCCCCCCCCCCTTTACCCCTGCCTCAAGGCAGCAGCCACATGCAATGCCTTCTGCATGGTCCGTGTCGCATGTGGATGTGCAAACCATTGAAATATGATCCAACCCACGACGACCACGGACAAGTGCCGCGTTTGGACGCAGCTTCCATCTCTGTGTTGTCAGAGTAGGTCACCATCTGATCCCAGTTCCCCCCACTTCCCCCCCCCCCCCCCATTTCCCCCCATTTCCCCCCACTTCCCCCCCCATTCCCCCCCCAGTCCCCCCCATTTTTCCTCCGGGTGCATCCCACAACATCTCCGGGTACATCATCAGAAATTCTGACGGGTACGTCCCGGCGCTGTGATCGAATCAGGAACAGCCGGGAGAGGGGCGGTTGGTTGTTCCGCCAACGCCTCGAATGCGCATTCCGCACTGGATGCGCGCTGGGGCGAATCAACACTCATGCCTTCAGCAGATGTCAGTCGAGCCTCCGACGACAGCGTCGGTGGAAAAGCCTTTACAACGTCGATCTGGCGAATTCCGAACCGCGAAGAAGAACAAGCAAAATGTCCCCGGGGGTTGAGAGGGCATGTTTGACGATGACGCAAACGAATCCAGGCCTTTGAAGGGGCGGTGGTGCTTCGCATCGCATCGGGGGCCCTCTGGCATCTCATCTCTGCCCGATTTCAGACGACGTTCTGGTGCAGGGCCGTGCGTAGTGTGTGGCCTACTCTGGGGGGTCGCCGGACCCCCCCCCCCCCCCTCGCGTGAGGATAGGCCGTGCGGGGGATCCAGGGGCACTGTCCAATGCTCATGTCTTGTGCGGTGCACCAGTGGGCGGGTGGGCGGGTCAACCTTCCCCCCCTGTGGGGGTGGTGGGGCTGGTCACCCGCAACACGTTATTGATGCCGTGCTGCATACAGACGCCGCTCCGAAAGGCATCAGTGCAGGAGGCTCTTGCTCTGACCGTGCGGTTCGTTTCTCGCGCCCATTTGCATTGTGGTTCATTTTCCACTCCTTTCTGAAGTTATGTGCCTTTGAGTGGGTGCCTCTTGGGAGGTGGCGGGCGGTGTTACACAGGGTACGCCTACCAAAGGTTCCACCTCCACCTTTGCTCACCTTCATTCGGTCCCCCCCCCTGTGCAAGGGGGGGGGGTGCTAAAATGCGTTTTTTGGCATCTCAAGGAGGCGGTCTTTTTGTTTTTTGCATCTTTTGCATTTTTTTTTGCATTTTTTCGCATCTGTCTTGCTTTCAGTTTCCTTTTATTGTGGCAATCCATGGACAAGTTTGTGTCACATGCACCATTTTGACATGGGGGAGGGGGTGCAAATGCATTGATTTGCATTTTTTTTTTGCATCGCATGTTTTTGCAGTCTCAACTTGCATCCCCCTCCCCCCCCCCCCTGCCCTGCGGGGGGTAGGACACCGCTGGTTCCGGGGGTTTCCCAAAGTCCCGGGTGTTCAGGTTTGCCCGCGCACCCCCCCTCCCCCTCCCTCCCGGTGGCCCAGCCGCACCCCGTTCCGGTGCCCTGCATCCGGAGCGGCCCGGCCAGGCCCGTGCGCACCGTCACTGCGCGCGTCCCTGCGCAGGTGGTCGCCAGCCTGGAGGTGGTGACGGTGCGCGAGGCGGCCCTGGTGGCCCTGCAGATGCGCATCCGGGCCAGCCTCCCGCGCGACTCGCCCCCCGCGGCCGATCTGCACGGCGACGCGGACTCGGACACCCTCAGCCCCCGGCGCAGGTCCCAGACTCTGGACGAGGAGGAGGTCAAGAGCCTTGTGCAGGCCCGCGACACGGTGTGCCCGCGGCGCCGCGCTGCTGCGCCCGAAACGGGGTTTGTGGTGGACGGGGGGCACACGGGCGTGGCAGTCTCCCGCTGCATCACCCGGTTTCAGACTCAGCTCATCCTCACTGCATGTCAGATCCGGTGCCACAGGGCATGTCGGGTTTTCACTTCCGGGGGGGGTGGGGGTCAATAGAGCCCCCCAAAAACATGGGGGGGGGGGGTTTGGGAAAAGGGCTCGATTGACAGGCACCATTAATCAGTCATTATGAAGTCTGGCGCCACAGGCGCCGAAATTTTTTTGAGCACTAAAATTGGTCCATTTTTTTCCACCAAATACATGGCAAATGATGACTTTTCTGAACCCCCTCGACGCGCTGATTCCAAAAATCCCATTTTCTTTTTTTCCCGATTTTTTTATTTGAGTCACCTCCAAGGCCTGGGGGTCAGACTCGGTAGGATTTTGGGGGTCCTGTCAATTGAGCCCTTTTTGGGGGGAGGGGGGGGTCCGGCCGGAGGGCTCTATCGACCCCCCCCCCCGGAAACGAAAACCCGGCCTCCCCAGTCATTTGTGGGGTCAGTGTAGCCCCGCCCCCCCCCCGCCCCTTGCACAACCACTGCCTGGTCCAAGCACGAGAGCCCGTCTGACCGTTGTTTTCCTGACGGCTCCTTCAGGTTTCCTCTCATGGGCACTGCCTGGTCCCAGCACGCGGACCCCGTCTGACCGTCGGTTTCCTGACTTTCAGCGTCGCTTGCGCAAGGGGGCGGGGGGCCAGCAACCAGCACATCCTCAATACGCCAACTACTGGGCGCCGCTGACGCGCAAACGGCACATCCCGCCACATCCAGCACAGCCCCCAACACACCAACTACTGGGCTCCGCGAACGCGGAAACGACACCAGCAGGAGCACCGGCCGCAGCGGCCGACAGAACGCAGCGACCCGACGCAACATGCGAAGGGACGAGCGGGTGACTGTCCAGGGCCCCGTAAAGGAGCAACAACCCGACGGAATGTCACACGGGGGGGGGGGGTGGGGAAGGGGGTAGCGCCGGACAGCTCTGAACCTTGATCCCGAGAGGGTGTCTCAGGTCCCATGCGGTGAGCAGGCTACGCCAGCTCATCTTGGGCTGGACCAAAAGAAAAAGAAAGAAGATTCGTAGTCGACGGGTGGCATCGCTGACCTCTCATTGGAATTCCGTGGGAGAGTCGAGGACGGTTTGGAGTAGAGGGTCCTGCCGCGCGGGCGGCGAGGCAGACCGCGGAGCCGTTGTGGAGCGACCGCGGGGGTGCCCCGCCACTCCCGGTGCACCCCCGCGATCGTGGGCCGGTGGATCATCCCGGAATTCCTGGTCCTGGAATGCCCCTCCCTGACGCGCCCCCCGCGATGTTTTGCCCTGTCCCTCGGAAAGGCATGTCCGCCGCCTGTTTGGGAGGGGAAAGCTTTCGGCCGCAGTCGTCGGAAGACCCACCAAAGCGCGTGTGCTGTGCTCGCGCTGTGCGCGAACACTCCCTTACTGAGCTCACTATGACCCAGCCCCACCTTTTGGGCAACTGAGTAGGAGCACGCCGGGGGGGGGGGGGGGGCGCAGGGATGCATTAGAAGGGAAGAGGCCGCACAGGCGGCCCCAGAAGCGGTTAGGCAGGCGTTCAAGGAGGTTATCAATGCGGCCGGGGGCGGTTACTGTCGGTTAAAATTGCCATTGAAGCTGCCACTTGTGGTCAGAGAAACAGTGGCTGGGCTGTAGGCTCGGTGCCCTGCAGGGGGGGGGTACCCCCCCCTTCCAATGCATCCCTGGGGGGGGGGTCCACAATTTCCCGCGATTTTCCGCAATTGCTCTCTGCTTGTCCGCCTTGCCTGCTTTATTACACCGCCAACGTCGGGTGGTGATGTGGAGTGGTTGTTCCCACAGTGCGGCACCACTTCCAAGCGGCAGCACAAATTGGATTACAGTGACCACCTGCCTTCGGTCCATGCTACAATTCTGTGGTAATATTGAGGGGCGCCTCCTGCAATTGTGATACCTGTGGACCATGTTTGAAGAGACGCAGAAACATTCTGAGCCACCGGTGCAGAAGTGTTGCTCTTTGAGGCTTCGGGACGTTTGGTGACGGCATCGCCATTTCCCCGCAATTTCCCGCAATTTTTCGCAATTGGATTTGAAGCTCCCTTGACCGTAATCCCCCCTCCCACGGTAGGAGCCAGCCCCATTGTTAAGGCACCTCCTAGGCACCCGCCCTCAGTCACCCCCCCCCCCGCCCCCCGCCGCGCGAGCACACAGGTGCGTGCGCACGTGCGCATGCGACCATCCATGTGTCCGTGACAGGCCCGTGCTCAGTTCTTGTCCGCTGCGGAAGAGCTTTGTCAGTTGGTGGCCGACACGGCGCTTGCCCACAAAGTGCAGAACACGCTGGTCTCCCATTTGGGCAGTCTGCAGAACATCTTGGCGCTTTATGATGTGGACGATACCGAGGTATGCCCCCGACGCAACGGAGGGTGGCCTCGGGGGCACGGGGGCGCGTCTCGGGGAGAGCCTTTTGGGGTGCACAAGGGGGGGGCAGGCGGGAGGCGCGAACGGGTGTGCCGGCGTGCGGGAGGAAAGGTCTTGGGTCTCCCGTGGGGCGGTCAGTCCCCCGTTTGGGGAGGCGTGGGGAAGATGACACCCGCGTACCACCGGGGGAAGTTTTAGACAGGGACAAAGTTGATGTGGACAAATTTGGAAGCCCTACCTCGTACCAAATATTTCCTTCAATTTTAAGAATGCGATGTGTCAAAGGACAGCCACCATCCAGAGGCCATCAGGAAATAACAGCAGCCATCCCCTATGAAGCAACAGCAAGGGACCTTACACCAGATTTTTCCTTCATTTCTAAGGACCAGTTCCAAATATATTTCCCCCCCTAATTTTAGCCCTCCCAAAAAAAACCCCCTCAAATTATTCCCCCGGTGGTATACACCGACAACGACAACCACAACCCCAAGTCGAACTGCAGCCACAAACCCCAAACCGAACAGGAACAGCAACTCCGACTGCAACCATCACCACAACAGAAGAGTGTGGGGGTCGGGGGGGGGGGGGGGGGGGCTGCACTGCAGCGAAGAAGAGGCCGCACGGGAAGCGCAGAGGGGCGGGACTGCGGGCGAAGACAGGGGGGGGGGGGCGTACCGCAGGCTAAATGAAGTGCGCCGCCTCGCCAGACAACGACCGGACTCCGCTTCGTACCCCCAAACCATACCCCACCCCCCGTTGTGCGTCACGGGGGACGGCGATGGGCGGGGGGGGGGGGCTCTGCCGCTGGATTATCCCGCCCCCCCCCCCCCAACCCCGCCAGCCAATCCCCAGCCTGAACAGCGTGCGGGGCCTTCTTGGCATTGTGCCCCCCCCCCCCCCCACCTTCGCCTCCTCGTCCCCTGCGCTCGCGTGCCCCCCAGGACAAGCAAAGTTGCCTGATCTCCGGCCACGACTACGAGGGCCCCGACGGGGACACCGTCGACATCCGGACGGCCTCTTTCACGGGGGCAATGAGCCAGGCCGAGGAGATCCTGACCACGTTTCTGGAGTCGGAGGCGACGTATGCCCGACGCCCCCCGCCGTGCCACGGCGCATTCGGAGATCCGTGGGATTGGATTTGGGGGGGGGGTCGGGGAAGTATTGGAATGGCCGTACACCGCAAGAGGAGGGGGGGTACTCCCCCCCTGGACCCCCCGCCCCCCAGACCAAAATGACCTTCGTGGAAAAAAAACGACATTTACGATCGGGAAAATCTGGTGCAGCCATTTTTGGTACACACACTTGGGGGTCCCAGACCCCCTCCCAATACTTCCCTTTGTGGGGGGGGGTGGGGCACAGGGCTTTGTGTGTGTATGGGCGGGGGGGGGGGGGGGCTTCCCCAGCCCCCCCCCCCCCTTGTCCCCTCGATCGGTGTATTTCGGGCCACAGTTTGGGCGCCATGTGTTGGACCCCCCCCCCCCGAGCGCATCGGCGCATCGGCGGCGCAAGGGGACTGGGTCCGCCGCGTGGGGGTAGGGGGCAGGCACGGCACACCGCAGCGCTCCGGCCCGCCTCTTTGCCGCGCAGGGCCTGCTCCGCCAACCCGGGGAAAAGCAGTTTGACTGGCCGAGACGGGGACAGTCGTCCCTCCGCTCCCACGGGGGGGGGGGGGCTTAGGCTTCAGGGCCACTGCGGCGATGCTGAGCCCCCCATCGGACACCACCGGACCAGGCCACGGTGGCGACTGTGACCGATACCCGGGGGGGGGCTGTGGGGGGGGGGGGGGTGGTCAGAGGCCAAAAACTTTGTGTCCCTAAAATCGACCTCCAATTCCGGGCCCTTTTGATAAACTTCATTCTTTTCCGGGGGAAGAATTTTCTGATGTGGGTGGGGGGGGGGAGGGTCAGGCGAAGAGGCCCCGGCTGCCATTCCGCCCCCCCCCCCCCGGTAACGCTAAGCCGTGGCCGGACACGAGGTGTCCCGATGCGAGCCCATGTGCTGACGGAGGCCGTTGTCGGGGGATGCGAACTGATGTACAACGCCGGCAGCGCGCCCGTGTGTGCCCAGGAGTGCGGTGGGCACCGATACCACCGGGGGATGCACCGGAAGGGGGGGGGTCGCAGACGGGCTGCCAGAAGCCGTTCGGCAGGTGCCTCTGAGGGCGTACTGTCGGTTAGAAATGCCACGGGACTTTGCGGTTGCAGTCAGGAAGAGAGCAGCAGGGCCACGAGCTTGGGGCCCTGAAGGGGGTGGGGGGGGGGACAGGAACAGGGCACCTGGGCCTCACGCACACAGAACCACAGCGAGGCAGGCTATGGACGGCCTGTGGACAGAGGTGCGTGGGCAGCAAAACCAGTCAAACGACCCCGGCAACAACCAGCACAACCCCCAATACGCCAACTACTGGGCGCCACTGACACGCAAACGGTACACCCCCCGCCACATCCAGCACAGCCCCGGCACACCAACTACTGGGCTCTGCGAACGCGGAAACGACACCCGCAGGAGCACCGGCCGCAGCGGCCGACAGAACGCAGCGACCCGACGCAACATGCGAAGGGACGAACGGGTGACTGTCCAGGGCCCTGTAAAGGAGCAACACAACCCGACGGAATGTCACACAGGGGGGGGACCCCACTTCCAATGGCTAGCCAGTCAGCCCCCCCCCCCTGCGGCTTGCATCCTTTCAGTTCACAGCCCGGAATCGACAGAAGGTGATGCTGGTCAATGGCAGCGGGGACAATGGGGGGCATCGGTGATCGTGTTTGGTCTCCTGTTTGAAGGGGCCTGTGTTGGGGCCAGGGCTGTACTTAAGAACCCTTTCCTTTCTGTTAAGGACAGCCCCTAGGGACCACCAAGCGCCAACCACCAGCCGCCAACCGCCAACCGCCACCAACCGCCGCCAACCCCCAACCACTGTTCACTCAAACCTCGGTGGTCTTGTGTCTTGCCCATGTCTTGGCCATGAAGCAGAGAGCGTCCCCGTAACCGCTCGTATCTGTACGCACCCCCCATTCCCCCCCCCTCAAGGACAGCCTTGCTTGGGGCTTCTGACTCGCCCTCATCCGGCCCTCGGATGGCCAACCGGAGGCACGGGGCCCTTTCATGAGGTCTGCCCCCCTCCCCCCCCCCCCCGCAGCCCCAGCGCGTGCCCCTGCCCTTCAGATACGCCGAGGAGCTCCGCCGCAAAACGGACAGCGTCGCGTCCAAACTGCAGGAGGTGCTGCTGCGCTCCATCCACGACTTCATGGACACGGAGCCCGAGCCCGCGCCCCCCATTTCCGATGAGAACGGGTTCGCGTCCACCGAGACCACGGACACGTTGGGTATGCCGCCGGCCCCGGGGCTGTGGATGGCCCCGGTGCCTTTCCCCTGAGGACCCCCCCTCCCCCCCGCCACCATCCGCTCCTTCGGCGGCAGTTGGCGATCCGGGATCGCCGTGGCCCTCGGCCCCCGGCGTACGGTCCGCCACGTCCCGCGGGCCGGAGGCCGGAAGGCGATGTGCCACAACGATGCGCCTCCGAGTGAAGGGGTGTTCGAAGCTCCGGGTCGGCGGGGGCTCGACCCGAACTGTCTTCAAGCCGAGGCCCTTCCTCTTTGAAGTGGTGATGTGCTTTTGGTTGCCATCCAGTGGCCCTTTGTGGTCGGCGGTGTCAAAAGCCTACACCTTCGCTGAGCTCACCTCAATTAGGCTTGCCCCCCCCCCCCCCCGTTAACCCCCCCAACGGGTCGGCCTATGAATCAGACAACCCCAAGAAATAGTAGAAGCCATGTCTTCACTTCCAACATCAAATTCATTGTCAAACGAGTGTAAATTGGAGACAGACTTGAGCTCAAGGTTTACGACAGAAAGGAAGAGGTTCGTGCTGTATGCAAAGGAATGGCATGCGGCGAAGCAAGAGAAAAATCGATTTGTTGTGCCACATCCATGAAATTGACGAAATCAGCGGAAAGTTCTGTTGCCTTCTGTCTGCCCATGTTCCCGCCGGACATATCGCATCGGACGTGCAACTGGTGCCTGCAGTTGTACCGCGGGTGTATCTGCCTCCATATCCCCTTCCCCCCCCCAAAGCTCTTGGGGGGTGGCAGTGGTGAAGCGGGGCATAAGCCTCCCAAAACGTCCCCCCCACACCTTCGCTTAGCTCGCCCTCTGCGTCAGGCCCTCACCCCCCCCCCCTGACCCCAAACGGGTCGGCCAAGGAATCAGACAGCCCTCGGCTGCCCCCCTCCCCCCCCCCCCTCCCCCCCCCCGGCCCCCCACGGCTACAAGTCATCCTCAGCCCAAAGCACAGAACCATCACGAAGTGCTGACCCGAGGAAACGCAAATCCCACGGCGCATGCGGCGCACAATTCGGGTGATTCGCATGGAACACGGGAACTCGTACCCCTTGTGCACCGCACTTTTGAATGAGTGGTCAACGCGGCATTTTTGTCCGTTTTGAGGATTGTGCCGCGCCATTGTGCCCGTATGACCCACGTCCTTCACCCCCAAATGTGAGGAAAAGGAATGCGGTGCGGATTACCCAACGGCTACTTCCCCCTCCCCTGCGGCGCCTGCGGTGCGCAGGACGCACTCCCTGAGGCCCCCGGGACACCCCCCCCCCCCCCCCCCCGCAGCACCGCGGGCGCAATGGCCGCGACGGCAGCGCACCACCGATGCCTGGCGTTCGGTGCTCCGGGACCCGCTGGGCCCTGTGTCACACCACCCCCCCGCCCCCTTGCCCCTGTGGGTCGTGGTGGGGAGCACCCTCCCGATGTGTGTGGGGCGTGCCCGGGCCAGTGCAGGCGGGGGACTGGACGCCGTGTGGGCAGACCGCCGCAAGTGTGTGGGCGGCAGGGCAGATCTTCCGCTCTCACCCACAAAAGCACACCCCCGCCCCCCTGTCCTCACTCTGCATTGCGAGTGTGTGCGCGCGCGTGCGCGTGTGCACGTGCGCACATATGTGTGCGTCTGTGCGTGCATTGGGGTGCTGTAACGAATCCCCATGGGCGCCTGCTGCACATTGAAGCGGCCACCAACCGCCAACCGCCAACCACCAACCGCCACCAACCGCCAACCGCCAACCACCAACTGCCACCAACCGCCAGGTGCTGCACCTGCTTCATTGGACCACCCCATTCCGGCAGGCGGCTGGATGCTCCCGGTCTCCTGCTCAGGGGAAGAGGGCGGTCACAATGGACTGATTGTCATCCCGAGCCCGTCCACGCCCCGGCACACTACCACGACCACCACCGCGAGATAGTGCACATGGGGGGGGGGGGGGGCAGCTTTGGGTGATCCTGCACGCCATGCTGCACGGCGGTGACGAGGGCCCTCTGACGCACCGCTGGGCCCAGCAGGTGCTCGGCAGGAAGGGGTCCCCCCCCCCCCCCTCTGCACGCCCCCTCCCCCCCAACAAGGAGCTGACCCAGCACGGCACTCCACCCGCACAGCGGCTCCTTCACGGCCAAGTGCTGCGCTGTAGCAGCCGGCCTCTGCAGAGCGCGTTATTCGGACGCCTGCACCGCCTATTGGCCTTGGGAAGTTGGGTTTCAACTCCGGCCGCGGGGGGGGGGGGGGGGCGATAGAGCCCCCCAAAAGTGTGTGGGGGAGGGTTTGGGAAGAGGGCTCAAGGACCATTGATTAGTTATTATGAACTCCGGCACCGAAAGCGCGAAAATTTTTTGGAGCTTTGAAAATGGTCACACTTTTTCCCCCCAAACATATGGCAAATGATGACTTTTCTGAACACCCGCGACGCACTGATCCCGAAAACCCCATTTTCATTTTTTTTGGTCGAGTTTTGGGTCCGGGTCACCCCCAGGGCCCGGGGGTTCAGTCTCGGTAGGATTTTGGGGATCCCGTCGATTGAACCCTTTTGGGGGGGGGGGGGGGACCCGACCCGACGCAACATGCGAAGGGAAGAACGGGTGACCGTCCAGGGCCCCGTAAAGGAGCAACAACCAGACGGAATGTCACACAGGGGGCTACCTCGAGGGCTGTATCAACGCCACCCCCCCCCCCCCCCTCTTGAGTTGAAAGCCCGCCTTCCCCGACCCTCGGGAGGGGCGTGACCGGACCGAGCCCTCCCTTGGCTGTGCACCAGCAGCAGCACCTGCACCCCCCCCCCCCCCCCACACACACACGTGATCCGTTCCCTTTGCCGTCAGTGCGGATGGTCGAGAACCTCACCGCGGAGGAGGACATCTGGTTTGCCCGCCAGCAGGCCCGCGCCGAGCCCTTGATCCCGCAGACCCGGAAGGTCATCCGCCAGTTGCTGCGCACGCTGCGCAGCTTTGAACACATGGCGCAGGTAGTGTGCCGGACCCCGCTCCTGCCGTGAGCCCTGTGCCGTGGGATGGGCAGAAGAGCATTGCAGAAGGGTGATGGAGGATTCCATGGGGGAGCAGCCCAGCAACCCACGCCGGTACTTGAGGAGCGGGACCCCCCCCCCCTCCCTTCGGGAGAGACCGCTCACTCTGCTGCACTGCCCCCGGCCGCCCCCCGGTGCCTCCCAACCGTTTTACAACCGCCTGGGGCTTGCCGCCCAACCCGCCCAACCGACGGCCAGGAGCCGCTTTGTAGTGAGTCTTTGACCCTCACCAGCCCCATTCCCAGCACAGGCCTGAGCAACCCTCCGGTTCCACCCAGAGCCCCCCCCCCCCCCCGCCCCGCCCGCCCCAACCCCCACCCCCACCCCCAGGGAAGTATTAGAATGGCCGTACACCGTAGGAGGAGGCGGGGGGTACCCCCCCCCCTGGCCCCCCCCCCCCTCTATCGTGACCACCGTGGGAGAAAGACGAAATTTACCATCGGGAAACTCTTGTTGGGCCATTTTTGGTACACAAACTTATGGGCCCCAGACCCCCCCCTCCCCTCCCCTTCACCCGTTCTAATTCTTCCCTGCCCCCCCCCCCCCCCCATCATCCCTTCCCCTCAGGTGACCCGGGGCGGGGGGGGGGGGCTTTGGGTCCTCCAAAGGAAATCCACTCCATTGTTGCACAGGCGATGGGGAACAGTCGCACGGCCGAAAGTGTCAACCGGCACACGTGCGTAGCCTTTATGGCGCCCCCAGCCCCCCCCATTGGCTGACCTCGTTCCTGGCGTGCTTGGCACTTGTTGCTGACGTCAGCGTACCGCTGTTGTGGGGGATGGCCCCTGTTGTCCCGTTGGTGGGGGGAGGTCGCTGCTTTCTCTGAGCGGCAGGCGTCAACCGTCAATTGCCGCTGTTGTCGGGGATCGTCGCGTCCCCCTGTCCCTGCCCCTGCCCCGCCACCCAAACCGGGTCTCAGGGAGTGTTGATCAAGGTCGGGCTGGTGGAGAAGTCGGTGGCGTCGATTCATGAGCACGCCCTCCAGCCCCCAAAGATCGAGGAGTTCACTGCGCTGGTGGATGAGGTATGCGCGTGTCCCGCGCTGCGCCTTCGCTTGCAACTGCACGAACGGTGTCCATCATTCCCCGTTTGTCCAGCCGCTGCCCAAGAGCCAGCCACGGAGTGCAATGTGGCGCAGCAGGACAATGAGGACACACCGTGGCACACACTGTACGGCCGTTGGGGGCGCAGGGACGCATTAGAAGGGGAACGGGCCTCAGAGGCGGCCCAAGAAGCGGTTAGACAGGCGGTTGGAGGAGGTTGCCAAAGCGGTTGGGGGCGGTTACTGTCGGCTACAAATGCCACTGACGCTGGCATTTGCCGTCAGGGAGACAGTGGCTGGGCATAGGCTGGGCATAGGCTGGGGGGAGGGGGGGTTACCTCCCCCGCGCACCGGGCAGCGTTTTGGGCCCATTCCCCACCCATGACCTCATCATCCCCCCCCCCCCCCCCCGGCCTTGCCTCAGCCCGTGTCCACACCAAACAATCCACAAACTGAGTGGCCCCCTGAGTTGGGGATATGGACCCGCAATCCACAAATTTCTGCCCCCCCCCCCCCCCAAGTGCCAGCAGAGCAGGAGCATTCGGTGGTGAGAGGCCGATGGGCACCCCCGCCTGCGGAGGGAGAGGGTTTGGGGAAGGGACAAGGGGAAGTGGAAGTGGCGCGGAGCCCGCTCCAGGCGGCCATGCGCTGGAGGCGTCATGCCAACCCCCATTTTTGAGTCCGTGCGGATCCGACACGGAGCTGTGAAACCGGTGGCACGACCTCCCGAGGGAAAGGGAAGGGGGTGTGTAGGGGGGGTGAGGGTAGGCCAGGCAGGGGGAGGGGGGGGCCCGAGGGGGGGGGGATGCCGATGGGCACCGCCGCCTGCGGAGGGAGAGGGTTTGAGGGAAGGACAAGGGGAAGTGGCGAGGGGCCGATAGGGGGCAATGCACTGCAGGCGTCATGCCAACCCCCCCCCCAAAGTGGCTGGGCAGAATGAGACTGAGGGTGGGCGGTCACCACTGGGCCACAGCGCCCCCCCCCCCCCTCCCTTCGGGAGAGACCGCTCACTCTGCTGCACTGCCCCCGGCCGCCCCCCGGTGCCTCCCAACCGTTTTACAACCGCCGCAGCCGCAGCCCACCACCGCCCGCCGCCGCAACTGCAACCCGCCGCCGCCGCCCGCCGCCGAGCGGAAAGTACAGAGCCCTCGGCCCCCCACATGACATTTTGGGGGGGCAAGGGCCAGGGCCATGCGGAGGGTCCCTCTCCCCGGCGCACCTCCCCCCTGCCCCACGCCGCTGCAGGTGGACCTGGCGCAGCGGGACTTCTGTTTGGCCTTCGCGGAGCTGGACAGTCTGCGCAAACTGCGGCGCCGCGACGCGGACCGCATTGCCGCGTCGGAGAAGAAGGTGGACGAGGTGCGGCGCGCGCTGCAGAGCGTGCAGCGCAAAGAGGAGGTCTGCGCCCTTGCCCCCCGGGCCTGGGCTGAATTGTTTTCTTCGCAAGGCGGAGCCCCCTCGCCCCTCCCCCCCCCCAGACCAAAGGGAAAACACGAAATTTACAATCGGGAAATCATGTGGGGCCATTCTGGGTACCACCGGGGGAAGTTTTAGAAAGGGACAAATTTGATGTGGACAAATTTGGAAGCCCTACCTCGTACCAAATATTTCCTTCCATTTTAAGAATGCGATGTGTCAAAGGACAGCCACCATCCAGAGGCCACCAGGAAATAACAGCAGCCATCCCCTATGAAGCAACAGCAAGGGACCTTATACCAAATTTTTCCTTCATTTCTAAGGACCAGTTCCAAATATATTTCCCCCCCTACTTTTAGCCCTCCCAAAAAAAAAACCCTCAAATTATTCCCCCGGTGGTATATAATTTTTTGGGTCCAGACCCCCCCCTCTCCCCCCTCCCCGCCTTTAAGCACCGCCCTGCCCCCCCCTCCCCCCCCCACCCCCACCCCCCCACCCGCTGCGGATCCTTCGATGTGCTGGTGCCACGGCCCGCCGCCGATGGAGACACAGAAACGGGGGTCCCAGCACCGCGGCTTTGGTGGATCTTCGTTGGTGGCGAGCAGTCGATGGACGCCGCGACCGCTGGGAGAGCAGCACCATCTGAGCGCCTTGCCCCGACCCCCAACCGCGCCCCTCCCCAGACTTTCAGTTAATGCGCATCCCACTTTTTTGTGTTTGTGAATCCTTTGCATCCCACAGACAAAAAGTGTGAACACATGTGAATCCCACAAATGACAAGTGTGCACACATGTGATGACCGTCCCGTTTATGTCCTGCTGTGTGTGCCCATGTTGCAGTTTGTTGTCGTGTTGTGTGCCCCTTATGTGTGTGCCTCTTCCAATCCAGCACAAATGTTTGTGCATGTGAACCTGTGAGGTTGTGTGTGAGTTCATGTGAATCCCATGTTACAAATGTGTGAACACGTGTGAATCCCACAATCAAAAAGTGTGACTCCAAACGCGCACGGAGTCGCATTAACTGAAACTCTGCCCCTCCCCCGCCCAACAGGCCGGGCCCACCCCTCGCAGGTTTGTGAACCCGCCGTCCTCACCCCAACCCCAACCCTCAGCCTTGATGGCACCCCCCGGGACGCCCGACCCCCCGGAGTAGTCAAACAGGAAAAGTCATTCAGGGGCTCCGTTGACACAACCAAAACACATTCGGACCCACAGAGGGTCGGCATGTGCAGTGGTGAGAGGCCAATAGGCGCCGCCAAAGGCAAACAACCGAATACCGCAACCCCCCCCCCCAATTCGGCGGCCGAATTTGGCCGAATTTGCCGAATTGGTCTGCCGAATTGTTCGGTTTCTGAATTTCGCCGATTTGTTTTGCCGAATCACTAGGTTTCTGGGACTTTGCCGCCTCGTTTTGCCGACCTGTTGGGGTTTATGGGTTCTGGGTCACCTGAGTTGGAGGCATCCCTTACTTTGGGACACTGCATAATACCTTTTCTTTGTACATTAGTTGTTCAGATTGGCACCATGCAGTGTTTTTACTGTCCACAAAAGGACGTGTCTTTGGTCCCCTGGGATTCGTTGTCCTCCGCCGATCAAGCTTTGCTTCGGGACAAGTATCCTGATGCCGGTGAGGGGGCAGTTTGCGAATTTTGTGTTCGCTCTGCACGGCCCAGTGCGTTCTTCAGCCGCCGTTCTTCGGGCAGCTCATCATCAGGCCCCCAATCAGTGGATTCCGGGCTACTGGTGCCTGCAGTGGATTCTGTAGCTGTGTCTGGGGAATGCGAGGTTGCCGAGTCTTCCACTTCTGCAAAGGAGTCAGGTGCCCAGAAAAAGCCTGCTAAGCCTTCGCGTCCAGACACCTTGTTGAAGCAATTGGCGCTTTTTGGATATTCAGAAAGTGCACAGTCTTCCCGTGCACATGAAAAAAAAAAAGCGCCACAAACTGAAACGGTGGGTTTGCCATTTTTCTGGGTGACCCCGCCCAAAAACGGTGTCGTTTTTCCAAAATGTCGTTGAAGCAATCGGCGCTTTTTGGATATTCAGAAAGTGCACAGCCTTCCCGTGCACATGAAAAAAAAAGAGCCACAAACTGAAACGGTGGAACCAAGTTACCCCCCGGACACTTCCAAAAACCGGTCTTTGACTCTGGGTCCAGGTCACAAAATTACCCTCAACAGGGTTTTAACCCAGGTACCTGAAGTTTTGGTGATGTATAGCACAACACTCTAACCAGTCAACCACTCATTTTCGCTCTGCAAATGCCATTTTTCGTCTTATACAAACAACACGATGCAAAAAAATTTTCAGCTTACAAGGGTTTCCACATGTCTCTGACAACACAGCAACCAAAGGGACAGTGTGTTTGGGGGGCCAGGGCCATAATCCTGGTGACTGGGAAGCATTTCGCCGCAAAATAAGCCCGCCGAATTGTCCTGCCGAATTGTTGGGATTTCTTCGCCGAATTGGGGGGGTGGTTGATACCGAGGCCTTGTGCCAACAGCCCCCCCCCCCCCCTTTGGGCCCCCCGCACCGCCGGTATGGGGGTGTCCACTTGGAAGCCCCTGACCAATGACGAGGGCAGGCGCCCTCCTCCGTGTGGACCCGACACAGACAGTCCATGGGCCCCGTTGGCATGACCTCCCGAGGGAAAGGGAAGGGGGTGTGTGGGGGGGGGGTGAGGGTAGGCCAGGCAGACGGAGGGGGGGCGCGAGGGGGTGAGAGGCCGATGGGCGCCACCGCCTGCGGAGGGAGAGGGTTTGAGGAAAGGGCAGCGGTAAGAGGCCAACAGGTGCCGCCCGCTGCAGACAGCAACACAACCCGGCGTCATGCCAACCCCCCCCCCCCCCCGGGCGGTGGGTAGGACCGAGGCCAGACAGCCCCAGTGCCAGGCCAACCCCCTCCCCTTTTGCACTGGCACTGTGTTGCTGAGCGCTGGCCACCGGTCCGACCAGGGGTTTCAACTTCCAAAGGGGGGGGGTGTCGATATAGCCCCCCAAAACTGTGGGGGGGGCGGGGGATTTTGGGAAAAGGGCTCAATTGACAGGACCATTCATCAGTTGTTATGAACTCTGGCGCCGAAGGCCCTTTGACCATTGGAAATGGTCAATTTTTTTTTCTCACCGAATGCATGGCAAATTATGATTTTTCTGAACCCCCTCGACGTGCTGATGCCCAAAATCTCATTTTCATTTTTTTGCCGAATTTTCGAGTCCGCGTCACCTCCGGTGCCTGGGAGTCAGTCTCGGTAGGATGTTGGGGGTCCCGTCAATTGAACTTTTTTTCGGGTGGGGTCTAGCCAGAGGGCTGTATCGACCCCCCCCCCCATGAGTTGAAAGCCCGCCCACGCAAGGGTGGGGGGGGGTACCTGCCTTGCCCCCGCACATCTCCCCACGGCCGTCCGGATCGTAGGACGAGCGAATGAAACTGGCCAACATCCTGCACGAGCACTGGCCCGAGATGCTGCTGTGGCACGGGGACCTGAAGCTGAAGGAGGCCCTGGGCGAGTGGAGGGCGGCCGGGGTCGATGGCTTCCTGCGCGGAGAGAGGTGCGCCCCCCCCGCCCCCTGTGTGCCCGTCCCGCGCACAGCCCTGCGCTTGAATCGGAGAACGGTACGCCTCTGGGAACGCCAATGCTGCAGTGCCCACCCGATGCTGGCGTCCGTTTTAATCCGCGTACCCGTCCGTTTTGATTTGGGGGAGCGTCCGTGTGCGTCCGTTTTGATTTGGGGGAGCGTCCGTGTGCGTCCGTTTTGATTTGGGGGAGCGTCCGTTTGCGTCCGTTTTGATTTGGGGGAGTGTCCGTTTGCGTCCGTTTTGATTTGGGGGAGTGTCCGTTTGCGTCCGTTTTCGTTTCGGGGGGCGTCCATTTGCGTCCGTTTTCGTTTCGGGGGAGCGTCCGTTTGCGTCCGTTTTCGTTTCGGGGGAGCGTCCGTTTGCGTCCGTTTTCGTTTCGGGGGGCGTCCGTTTGCGTCCGTTTTCGTTTCGGGGGGCGTCCGTTTGCGTCCGTTTTCGTTTCGGGGGGCGTCCGTTTGCGTCCGTTTTCGTTTCGGGGGAGCGTCGGTTTGCGTCCGTTTTCGTTTCGGAGGGCGTCCGTTTGCGTCCGTTTTCGTTTCGGGGGAGCGTCGGTTTGCGTCCGTTTTCGTTTCGGGGGGCGTCGGTTTGCGTCCGTTTTCGTTTCGGGGGGCGTCGGTTTGCGTCCGTTTTCGTTTCGGGGGAGCGTCGGTTTGCGTCCGTTTTCGTTTCGGGGGGCGTCGGTTTGCGTCCGTTTTCGTTTCGGGGGAGCGTCCGTGTGCGTCCGTTTTCGTTTCGGGGGAGCGTCGGTTTGCGTCCGTTTTCGTTTCGGGGGGCGTCGGTTTGCGTCCGTTTTCGTTTCGGGGGAGCGTCGGTTTGCGTCCGTTTTCGTTTCGGGGGGCGTCGGTTTGCGTCCGTTTTCGTTTCGGGGGGCGTCGGTTTGCGTCCGTTTTCGTTTCGGGGGGCGTCCGTTTGCGTCCGTTTTCGTTTCGGGGGGCGTCGGTTTGCGTCCGTTTTCGTTTCGGGGGGCGTCCGTTTGCGTCCGTTTTCGTTTCGGGGGGCGTCGGTTTGCGTCCGTTTTCGTTTCGGGGGAGCGTCGGTTTGCGTCCGTTTTCGTTTCGGGGGGCGTCGGTTTGCGTCCGTTTTCGTTTCGGGGGAGCGTCGGTTTGCGTCCGTTTTCGTTTCGGGGGGCGTCGGTTTGCGTCCGTTTTCGTTTCGGGGGGCGTCGGTTTGCGTCCGTTTTCGTTTCGGGGGGCGTCGGTTTGCGTCCGTTTTCGTTTCGGGGGGCGTCCGTTTGCGTCCGTTTTCGTTTCGGAGGGCGTCGGTTTGCGTCCGTTTTCGTTTTGGGGGGCGTCCGTTTGCGTCCGTTTTCGTTTCGGAGGGCGTCGGTTTGCGTCCGTTTTCGTTTCGGGGAGCGTCCGTTTGCGTCCGTTTTCGTTTCGGGGGGCGTCGGTTTGCGTCCGTTTTCGTTTCGGGGGAGCGTCCGTTTGCGTCCGTTTTCGTTTCGGGGGGCGTCGGTTTGCGTCCGTTTTCGTTTCGGAGGGCGTCCGTTTGCGTCCGTTTTCGTTTCGGGGGAGCGTCCGTTTGCGTCCGTTTTCGTTTCGGGGGAGCGTCCGTTTGCGTCCGTTTTCGTTTCGGAGGGCGTCCGTTTGCGTCCGTTTTCGTTTCGGGGGGCGTCGGTTTGCGTCCGTTTTCGTTTCGGGGGGCGTCGGTTTGCGTCCGTTTTCGTTTCGGGGGGCGTCCGTTTGCGTCCGTTTTCGTTTCGGAGGGCGTCGGTTTGCGTCCGTTTTCGTTTTGGGGGGCGTCCGTTTGCGTCCGTTTTCGTTTCGGGGAGCGTCCGTTTGCGTCCGTTTTCGTTTCGGGGGGCGTCGGTTTGCGTCCGTTTTCGTTTCGGGGGGCGTCGGTTTGCGTCCGTTTTCGTTTCGGAGGGCGTCGGTTTGCGTCCGTTTTCGTTTCGGAGGGCGTCCGTTTGCGTCCGTTTTCGTTTCGGAGGGCGTCGGTTTGCGTCCGTTTTCGTTTCGGGGGGCGTCCGTTTGCGTCCGTTTTCGTTTCGGAGGGCGTCCGTTTGCGTCCGTTTTCGTTTCGGGGGAGCGTCCGTTTGCGTCCGTTTTCGTTTCGGGGGGCGTCCGTTTGCGTCCGTTTTCGTTTCGGGGGAGCGTCCGTTTGCGTCCGTTTTCGTTTCGGGGGGCGTCCGTTTGCGTCCGTTTTCGTTTCGGGGGGCGTCCGTTTGCGTCCGTTTTCGTTTCGGGGGAGCGTCCGTTTGCGTCCGTTTTCGTTTCGGAGGGCGTCGGTTTGCGTCCGTTTTCGTTTCGGAGGGCGTCGGTTTGCGTCCGTTTTCGTTTCGGGGAGCGTCCGTTTGCGTCCGTTTTCGTTTCGGGGGGCGTCGGTTTGCGTCCGTTTTCGTTTCGGGGGAGCGTCCGTTTGCGTCCGTTTTCGTTTCGGAGGGCGTCCGTTTGCGTCCGTTTTCGTTTCGGAGGGCGTCGGTTTGCGTCCGTTTTCGTTTCGGAGGGCGTCCGTTTGCGTCCGTTTTCGTTTCGGAGGGCGTCGGTTTGCGTCCGTTTTCGTTTCGGGGGGCGTCCGTTTGCGTCCGTTTTCGTTTCGGAGGGCGTCCGTTTGCGTCCGTTTTCGTTTCGGGGGAGCGTCCGTTTGCGTCCGTTTTCGTTTCGGGGGGCGTCCGTTTGCGTCCGTTTTCGTTTCGGGGGAGCGTCCGTTTGCGTCCGTTTTCGTTTCGGGGGGCGTCCGTTTGCGTCCGTTTTCGTTTCGGGGGGCGTCGGTTTGCGTCCGTTTTCGTTTCGGGGGAGCGTCCGTTTGCGTCCGTTTTCGTTTCGGAGGGCGTCCGTTTGCGTCCGTTTTCGTTTCGGGGGGCGTCCGTTTGCGTCCGTTTTCGTTTCGGGGGAGCGTCCGTTTGCGTCCGTTTTCGTTTCGGGGGAGCGTCCGTTTGCGTCCGTTTTCGTTTCGGAGGGCGTCCGTTTGCGTCCGTTTTCGTTTCGGAGGGCGTCCGTTTGCGTCCGTTTTCGTTTCGGGGGGCGTCCGTTTGCGTCCGTTTTCGTTTCGGGGGGCGTCCGTTTGCGTCCGTTTTCGTTTCGGGGGAGCGTCGGTTTGCGTCCGTTTTCGTTTCGGGGGAGCGTCCGTTTGCGTCCGTTTTCGTTTCGGAGGGCGTCCGTTTGCGTCCGTTTTCGTTTCGGAGGGCGTCCGTTTGCGTCCGTTTTCGTTTCGGAAGGCGTCGGTTTGCGTCCGTTTTCGTTTCGGGGGGCGTCCGTTTGCGTCCGTTTTCGTTTCGGGGGAGCGTCGGTTTGCGTCCGTTTTCGTTTCGGGGGAGCGTCCGTTTGCGTCCGTTTTCGTTTCGGAGGGCGTCCGTTTGCGTCCGTTTTCGTTTCGGGGGGCGTCCGTTTGCGTCCGTTTTCGTTTCGGGGGGCGTCCGTTTGCGTCCGTTTTCGTTTCGGGGGAGCGTCGGTTTGCGTCCGTTTTCGTTTTGGGGGGCGTCCGTTTGCGTCCGTTTTCGTTTCGGAGGGCGTCGGTTTGCGTCCGTTTTCGTTTCGGGGAGCGTCCGTTTGCGTCCGTTTTCGTTTCGGGGGGCGTCGGTTTGCGTCCGTTTTCGTTTCGGGGGAGCGTCCGTTTGCGTCCGTTTTCGTTTCGGGGGGCGTCGGTTTGCGTCCGTTTTCGTTTCGGAGGGCGTCCGTTTGCGTCCGTTTTCGTTTCGGGGGAGCGTCCGTTTGCGTCCGTTTTCGTTTCGGGGGAGCGTCCGTTTGCGTCCGTTTTCGTTTCGGAGGGCGTCCGTTTGCGTCCGTTTTCGTTTCGGGGGGCGTCGGTTTGCGTCCGTTTTCGTTTCGGGGGGCGTCGGTTTGCGTCCGTTTTCGTTTCGGGGGGCGTCCGTTTGCGTCCGTTTTCGTTTCGGAGGGCGTCGGTTTGCGTCCGTTTTCGTTTCGGGGGGCGTCCGTTTGCGTCCGTTTTCGTTTCGGGGAGCGTCCGTTTGCGTCCGTTTTCGTTTCGGGGGGCGTCGGTTTGCGTCCGTTTTCGTTTCGGGGGGCGTCGGTTTGCGTCCGTTTTCGTTTCGGAGGGCGTCGGTTTGCGTCCGTTTTCGTTTCGGAGGGCGTCCGTTTGCGTCCGTTTTCGTTTCGGAGGGCGTCGGTTTGCGTCCGTTTTCGTTTCGGGGGGCGTCCGTTTGCGTCCGTTTTCGTTTCGGAGGGCGTCCGTTTGCGTCCGTTTTCGTTTCGGGGGAGCGTCCGTTTGCGTCCGTTTTCGTTTCGGGGGGCGTCCGTTTGCGTCCGTTTTCGTTTCGGGGGAGCGTCCGTTTGCGTCCGTTTTCGTTTCGGGGGGCGTCCGTTTGCGTCCGTTTTCGTTTCGGGGGGCGTCCGTTTGCGTCCGTTTTCGTTTCGGGGGAGCGTCCGTTTGCGTCCGTTTTCGTTTCGGAGGGCGTCGGTTTGCGTCCGTTTTCGTTTCGGAGGGCGTCGGTTTGCGTCCGTTTTCGTTTCGGGGAGCGTCCGTTTGCGTCCGTTTTCGTTTCGGGGGGCGTCGGTTTGCGTCCGTTTTCGTTTCGGGGGAGCGTCCGTTTGCGTCCGTTTTCGTTTCGGAGGGCGTCCGTTTGCGTCCGTTTTCGTTTCGGAGGGCGTCGGTTTGCGTCCGTTTTCGTTTCGGAGGGCGTCCGTTTGCGTCCGTTTTCGTTTCGGAGGGCGTCGGTTTGCGTCCGTTTTCGTTTCGGGGGGCGTCCGTTTGCGTCCGTTTTCGTTTCGGAGGGCGTCCGTTTGCGTCCGTTTTCGTTTCGGGGGAGCGTCCGTTTGCGTCCGTTTTCGTTTCGGGGGGCGTCCGTTTGCGTCCGTTTTCGTTTCGGGGGAGCGTCCGTTTGCGTCCGTTTTCGTTTCGGGGGGCGTCCGTTTGCGTCCGTTTTCGTTTCGGGGGGCGTCGTTTGCGTCCGTTTTCGTTTCGGGGGAGCGTCCGTTTGCGTCCGTTTTCGTTTCGGAGGGCGTCCGTTTGCGTCCGTTTTCGTTTCGGGGGGCGTCCGTTTGCGTCCGTTTTCGTTTCGGGGGAGCGTCCGTTTGCGTCCGTTTTCGTTTCGGGGGAGCGTCCGTTTGCGTCCGTTTTCGTTTCGGAGGGCGTCCGTTTGCGTCCGTTTTCGTTTCGGAGGGCGTCCGTTTGCGTCCGTTTTCGTTTCGGGGGGCGTCCGTTTGCGTCCGTTTTCGTTTCGGGGGGCGTCCGTTTGCGTCCGTTTTCGTTTCGGGGGAGCGTCGGTTTGCGTCCGTTTTCGTTTCGGGGGAGCGTCCGTTTGCGTCCGTTTTCGTTTCGGAGGGCGTCCGTTTGCGTCCGTTTTCGTTTCGGAGGGCGTCCGTTTGCGTCCGTTTTCGTTTCGGGAAGGCGTCGGTTTGCGTCCGTTTTCGTTTCGGGGGGCGTCCGTTTGCGTCCGTTTTCGTTTCGGGGGAGCGTCGGTTTGCGTCCGTTTTCGTTTCGGGGGAGCGTCCGTTTGCGTCCGTTTTCGTTTCGGAGGGCGTCCGTTTGCGTCCGTTTTCGTTTCGGGGGGCGTCCGTTTGCGTCCGTTTTCGTTTCGGGGGGCGTCCGTTTGCGTCCGTTTTCGTTTCGGGGGAGCGTCGGTTTGCGTCCGGTTTTCGTTTCGGGGGAGCGTCCGTTTGCGTCCGTTTTCGTTTCGGAGGGCGTCCGTTTGCGTCCGTTTTCGTTTCGGAGGGCCTCCGTTTGCGTCCGTTTTCGTTTCGGAGGGCGTCCGTTTGCGTCCGTTTTCGTTTCGGAGGGCGTCCGTTTGCGTCCGTTTTCGTTTCGGGGGGCGTCCGTTTGCGTCCGTTTTCGTTTCGGGGGAGCGTCCGTTTGCGTCCGTTTTCGTTTCGGGGGGCGTCCGTTTGCGTCCGTTTTCGTTTCGGGGGAGCGTCCGTTTGCGTCCGTTTTCGTTTCGGGGAGCGTCCGTTTGCGTCCGTTTTCGTTTCGGGGGGCGTCCGTTTGCGTCCGTTTTCGTTTCGGGGGGCGTCCGTTTGCGTCCGTTTTCGTTTCGGGGGGCGTCCGTTTGCGTCCGTTTTCGTTTCGGGGGAGCGTCCGTTTGCGTCCGTTTTCGTTTCGGGGGGCGTCCGTTTGCGTCCGTTTTCGTTTCGGGGGGCGTCCGTTTGCGTCCGTTTTCGTTTCGGGGGAGCGTCCGTTTGCGTCCGTTTTCGTTTCGGGGGAGCGTCCGTTTGCGTCCGTTTTCGTTTCGGGGGGCGTCCGTTTGCGTCCGTTTTCGTTTCGGGGGAGCGTCCGTTTGCGTCCGTTTTCGTTTCGGGGGGCGTCCGTTTGCGTCCGTTTTCGTTTCGGGGGGCGTCCGTTTGCGTCCGTTTTCGTTTCGGGGGAGCGTCCGTTTGCGTCCGTTTTCGTTTCGGGGGAGCGTCCGTTTGCGTCCGTTTTCGTTTCGGGGGAGCGTCCGTTTGCGTCCGTTTTCGTTTCGGAGGGGCGTCCGTTTGCGTCCGTTTTCGTTTCGGAGGGCGTCCGTTTGCGTCCGTTTTCGTTTCGGGGGGCGTCCGTTTGCGTCCGTTTTCGTTTCGGGGGAGCGTCCGTTTGCGTCCGTTTTCGTTTCGGGGGAGCGTCCGTTTGCGTCCGTTTTCGTTTCGGAGGGCGTCCGTTTGCGTCCGTTTTCGTTTCGGGGGGCGTCCGTTTGCGTCCGTTTTCGTTTCGGGGGGCGTCCGTTTGCGTCCGTTTTCGTTTCGGGGGAGCGTCCGTTTGCGTCCGTTTTCGTTTCGGGGGAGCGTCCGTTTGCGTCCGTTTTCGTTTCGGGGGGCGTCCGTTTGCGTCCGTTTTCGTTTCGGGGGGCGTCCGTTTGCGTCCGTTTTCGTTTCGGGAGGGCGTCCGTTTGCGTCCGTTTTCGTTTCGGGGGAGCGTCCGTTTGCGTCCGTTTTCGTTTCGGGGAGCGTCCGTTTGCGTCCGTTTTCGTTTCGGGGGAGCGTCCGTTTGCGTCCGTTTTCGTTTCGGGGGAGCGTCCGTTTGCGTCCGTTTTCGTTTCGGGGGGCGTCCGTTTGCGTCCGTTTTCGTTTCGGGGGGCGTCCGTTTGCGTCCGTTTTCGTTTCGGGGGGCGTCCGTTTGCGTCCGTTTTCGTTTCGGGGGAGGCGTCCGTTTGCGTCCGTTTTCGTTTCGGGGGAGCGTCCGTTTGCGTCCGTTTTCGTTTCGGGGGCGTCCGTTTGCGTCCGTTTTCGTTTCGGGGGGCGTCCGTTTGCGTCCGTTTTCGTTTCGGGGGAGCGTCCGTTTGCGTCCGTTTTCGTTTCGGGGGAGCGTCCGTTTGCGTCCGTTTTCGTTTCGGAGGGCGTCCGTTTGCGTCCGTTTTCGTTTCGGGGGGCGTCCGTTTGCGTCCGTTTTCGTTTCGGGGGGCGTCCGTTTGCGTCCGTTTTCGTTTCGGGGGAGCGTCCGTTTGCGTCCGTTTTCGTTTCGGGGGGCGTCCGTTTGCGTCCGTTTTCGTTTCGGGGGAGCGTCCGTTTGCGTCCGTTTTCGTTTCGGGGGAGCGTCCGTTTGCGTCCGTTTTCGTTTCGGGGGAGCGTCCGTTTTGCGTCCGTTTTCGTTTCGGGGGGCGTCCGTTTGCGTCCGTTTTCGTTTCGGGGGGCGTCCGTTTGCGTCCGTTTTCGTTTCGGGGGGCGTCGGTTTGCGTCCGTTTTCGTTTCGGGGGAGCGTCCGTTTGCGTCCGTTTTC
>OZ038394.1:30975362-31065229 GCA_964036045.1 Eutreptiella sp. 'Long Island Sound 2002' | reverse complement strand
GTCCGGATCGTAGGACGAGCGAATGAAACTGGCCAACATCCTGCACGAGCACTGGCCCGAGATGCTGCTGTGGCACGGGGACCTGAAGCTGAAGGAGGCCCTGGGCGAGTGGAGGGCGGCCGGGGTCGATGGCTTCCTGCGCGGAGAGAGGTGCGCCCCCCCCGCCCCCTGTGTGCCCGTCCCGCGCACAGCCCTGCGCTTGAATCGGAGAACGGTACGCCTCTGGGAACGCCAATGCTGCAGTGCCCACCCGATGCTGGCGTCCGTTTTAATCCGCGTACCCGTCCGTTTTGATTTGGGGGAGCGTCCGTGTGCGTCCGTTTTGATTTGGGGGAGCGTCCGTGTGCGTCCGTTTTGATTTGGGGGAGCGTCCGTTTGCGTCCGTTTTGATTTGGGGGAGTGTCCGTTTGCGTCCGTTTTGATTTGGGGGAGTGTCCGTTTGCGTCCGTTTTCGTTTCGGGGGGCGTCCATTTGCGTCCGTTTTCGTTTCGGGGGAGCGTCCGTTTGCGTCCGTTTTCGTTTCGGGGGAGCGTCCGTTTGCGTCCGTTTTCGTTTCGGGGGGCGTCCGTTTGCGTCCGTTTTCGTTTCGGGGGGCGTCCGTTTGCGTCCGTTTTCGTTTCGGGGGGCGTCCGTTTGCGTCCGTTTTCGTTTCGGGGGAGCGTCGGTTTGCGTCCGTTTTCGTTTCGGAGGGCGTCCGTTTGCGTCCGTTTTCGTTTCGGGGGAGCGTCGGTTTGCGTCCGTTTTCGTTTCGGGGGGCGTCGGTTTGCGTCCGTTTTCGTTTCGGGGGGCGTCGGTTTGCGTCCGTTTTCGTTTCGGGGGAGCGTCGGTTTGCGTCCGTTTTCGTTTCGGGGGGCGTCGGTTTGCGTCCGTTTTCGTTTCGGGGGAGCGTCCGTGTGCGTCCGTTTTCGTTTCGGGGGAGCGTCGGTTTGCGTCCGTTTTCGTTTCGGGGGGCGTCGGTTTGCGTCCGTTTTCGTTTCGGGGGAGCGTCGGTTTGCGTCCGTTTTCGTTTCGGGGGGCGTCGGTTTGCGTCCGTTTTCGTTTCGGGGGGCGTCGGTTTGCGTCCGTTTTCGTTTCGGGGGGCGTCCGTTTGCGTCCGTTTTCGTTTCGGGGGGCGTCGGTTTGCGTCCGTTTTCGTTTCGGGGGGCGTCCGTTTGCGTCCGTTTTCGTTTCGGGGGGCGTCGGTTTGCGTCCGTTTTCGTTTCGGGGGAGCGTCGGTTTGCGTCCGTTTTCGTTTCGGGGGGCGTCGGTTTGCGTCCGTTTTCGTTTCGGGGGAGCGTCGGTTTGCGTCCGTTTTCGTTTCGGGGGGCGTCGGTTTGCGTCCGTTTTCGTTTCGGGGGGCGTCGGTTTGCGTCCGTTTTCGTTTCGGGGGGCGTCGGTTTGCGTCCGTTTTCGTTTCGGGGGGCGTCCGTTTGCGTCCGTTTTCGTTTCGGAGGGCGTCGGTTTGCGTCCGTTTTCGTTTTGGGGGGCGTCCGTTTGCGTCCGTTTTCGTTTCGGAGGGCGTCGGTTTGCGTCCGTTTTCGTTTCGGGGAGCGTCCGTTTGCGTCCGTTTTCGTTTCGGGGGGCGTCGGTTTGCGTCCGTTTTCGTTTCGGGGGAGCGTCCGTTTGCGTCCGTTTTCGTTTCGGGGGGCGTCGGTTTGCGTCCGTTTTCGTTTCGGAGGGCGTCCGTTTGCGTCCGTTTTCGTTTCGGGGGAGCGTCCGTTTGCGTCCGTTTTCGTTTCGGGGGAGCGTCCGTTTGCGTCCGTTTTCGTTTCGGAGGGCGTCCGTTTGCGTCCGTTTTCGTTTCGGGGGGCGTCGGTTTGCGTCCGTTTTCGTTTCGGGGGGCGTCGGTTTGCGTCCGTTTTCGTTTCGGGGGGCGTCCGTTTGCGTCCGTTTTCGTTTCGGAGGGCGTCGGTTTGCGTCCGTTTTCGTTTTGGGGGGCGTCCGTTTGCGTCCGTTTTCGTTTCGGGGAGCGTCCGTTTGCGTCCGTTTTCGTTTCGGGGGGCGTCGGTTTGCGTCCGTTTTCGTTTCGGGGGGCGTCGGTTTGCGTCCGTTTTCGTTTCGGAGGGCGTCGGTTTGCGTCCGTTTTCGTTTCGGAGGGCGTCCGTTTGCGTCCGTTTTCGTTTCGGAGGGCGTCGGTTTGCGTCCGTTTTCGTTTCGGGGGGCGTCCGTTTGCGTCCGTTTTCGTTTCGGAGGGCGTCCGTTTGCGTCCGTTTTCGTTTCGGGGGAGCGTCCGTTTGCGTCCGTTTTCGTTTCGGGGGGCGTCCGTTTGCGTCCGTTTTCGTTTCGGGGGAGCGTCCGTTTGCGTCCGTTTTCGTTTCGGGGGGCGTCCGTTTGCGTCCGTTTTCGTTTCGGGGGGCGTCCGTTTGCGTCCGTTTTCGTTTCGGGGGAGCGTCCGTTTGCGTCCGTTTTCGTTTCGGAGGGCGTCGGTTTGCGTCCGTTTTCGTTTCGGAGGGCGTCGGTTTGCGTCCGTTTTCGTTTCGGGGAGCGTCCGTTTGCGTCCGTTTTCGTTTCGGGGGGCGTCGGTTTGCGTCCGTTTTCGTTTCGGGGGAGCGTCCGTTTGCGTCCGTTTTCGTTTCGGAGGGCGTCCGTTTGCGTCCGTTTTCGTTTCGGAGGGCGTCGGTTTGCGTCCGTTTTCGTTTCGGAGGGCGTCCGTTTGCGTCCGTTTTCGTTTCGGAGGGCGTCGGTTTGCGTCCGTTTTCGTTTCGGGGGGCGTCCGTTTGCGTCCGTTTTCGTTTCGGAGGGCGTCCGTTTGCGTCCGTTTTCGTTTCGGGGGAGCGTCCGTTTGCGTCCGTTTTCGTTTCGGGGGGCGTCCGTTTGCGTCCGTTTTCGTTTCGGGGGAGCGCGTCCGTTTGCGTCCGTTTTCGTTTCGGGGGGCGTCCGTTTGCGTCCGTTTTCGTTTCGGGGGAGCGTCCGTTTGCGTCCGTTTTCGTTTCGGGGGGCGTCCGTTTGCGTCCGTTTTCGTTTCGGGGGGCGTCCGTTTGCGTCCGTTTTCGTTTCGGGGGAGCGTCCGTTTGCGTCCGTTTTCGTTTCGGGAGGCGTCCGTTTGCGTCCGTTTTCGTTTCGGGGGGCGTCCGTTTGCGTCCGTTTTCGTTTCGGGGGGCGTCCGTTTGCGTCCGTTTTCGTTTCGGGGGAGCGTCCGTTTGCGTCCGTTTTCGTTTCGGAGGGCGTCCGTTTGCGTCCGTTTTCGTTTCGGGGGGCGTCCGTTTGCGTCCGTTTTCGTTTCGGGGGGCGTCCGTTTGCGTCCGTTTTCGTTTCGGGGGCGTCCGTTTGCGTCCGTTTTCGTTTCGGGGGGCGTCCGTTTGCGTCCGTTTTCGTTTCGGGGGAGCGTCCGTTTGCGTCCGTTTTCGTTTCGGGGGGCGTCCGTTTGCGTCCGTTTTCGTTTCGGGGGGCGTCGTTTGCGTCCGTTTTCGTTTCGGGGGAGCGTCCGGTTTGCGTCCGTTTTCGTTTCGGGGGAGCGTCCGTTTGCGTCCGTTTTCGTTTCGGAGGGCGTCCGTTTGCGTCCGTTTTCGTTTCGGGGGGCGTCCGTTTGCGTCCGTTTTCGTTTCGGGGGGCGTCCGTTTGCGTCCGTTTTCGTTTCGGGGGAGCGTCGGTTTGCGTCCGTTTTCGTTTTGGGGGGCGTCCGTTTGCGTCCGTTTTCGTTTCGGAGGGCGTCGGTTTGCGTCCGTTTTCGTTTCGGGGAGCGTCCGTTTGCGTCCGTTTTCGTTTCGGGGGGCGTCGGTTTGCGTCCGTTTTCGTTTCGGGGGAGCGTCCGTTTGCGTCCGTTTTCGTTTCGGGGCCGTTTTCGTTTCGGGGGCGTCCGTTTGCGTCCGTTTTCGTTTCGGGGGAGCGTCCTTTCGTTCGGGGGGCGTCGTTTGCGTCCGTTTTCGTTTCGGAGGGCGTCGGTTTGCGTCCGTTTTCGTTTCGGGGAGCGTCCGTTTGGCGTCCGTTTCGTTTCGGGGGCGTCGGTTTGCGTCCGTTTTCGTTTCGGAGGGCTCCGTTTGCGTCCGTTTTCGTTTCGGGGGGCGTCCGTTTGCGTCCGTTTTCGTTTCGGGGGGCGTCGGTTTGCGTCCGTTTTCGTTTCGGGGGGCGTCCGTTTGCGTCCGTTTTCGTTTCGGGGGGCGTCCGTTTGCGTCCGTTTTCGTTTCGGGGGGCGTCGGTTTGCGTCCGTTTTCGTTTCGGGGGGCGTCGGTTTGCGTCCGTTTTCGTTTCGGAGGGCGTCGGTTTGCGTCCGTTTTCGTTTCGGAGGGCGTCCGTTTGCGTCCGTTTTCGTTTCGGAGGGCGTCGGTTTGCGTCCGTTTTCGTTTCGGGGGGCGTCCGTTTGCGTCCGTTTTCGTTTCGGAGGGCGTCCGTTTGCGTCCGTTTTCGTTTCGGGGGAGCGTCCGTTTGCGTCCGTTTTCGTTTCGGGGGGCGTCCGTTTGCGTCCGTTTTCGTTTCGGGGGAGCGTCCGTTTGCGTCCGTTTTCGTTTCGGGGGGCGTCCGTTTGCGTCCGTTTTCGTTTCGGGGGGCGTCCGTTTGCGTCCGTTTTCGTTTCGGGGGAGCGTCCGTTTGCGTCCGTTTTCGTTTCGGAGGGCGTCGGTTTGCGTCCGTTTTCGTTTCGGAGGGCGTCGGTTTGCGTCCGTTTTCGTTTCGGGGAGCGTCCGTTTGCGTCCGTTTTCGTTTCGGGGGGCGTCGGTTTGCGTCCGTTTTCGTTTCGGGGGAGCGTCCGTTTGCGTCCGTTTTCGTTTCGGAGGGCGTCCGTTTGCGTCCGTTTTCGTTTCGGAGGGCGTCGGTTTGCGTCCGTTTTCGTTTCGGAGGGCGTCCGTTTGCGTCCGTTTTCGTTTCGGAGGGCGTCGGTTTGCGTCCGTTTTCGTTTCGGGGGGCGTCCGTTTGCGTCCGTTTTCGTTTCGGAGGGCGTCCGTTTGCGTCCGTTTTCGTTTCGGGGGAGCGTCCGTTTGCGTCCGTTTTCGTTTCGGGGGGCGTCCGTTTGCGTCCGTTTTCGTTTCGGGGGAGCGTCCGTTTGCGTCCGTTTTCGTTTCGGGGGGCGTCCGTTTGCGTCCGTTTTCGTTTCGGGGGGCGTCGGTTTGCGTCCGTTTTCGTTTCGGGGGAGCGTCCGTTTGCGTCCGTTTTCGTTTCGGAGGGCGTCCGTTTGCGTCCGTTTTCGTTTCGGGGGGCGTCCGTTTGCGTCCGTTTTCGTTTCGGGGGAGCGTCCGTTTGCGTCCGTTTTCGTTTCGGGGGAGCGTCCGTTTGCGTCCGTTTTCGTTTCGGAGGGCGTCCGTTTGCGTCCGTTTTCGTTTCGGAGGGCGTCCGTTTGCGTCCGTTTTCGTTTCGGGGGGCGTCCGTTTGCGTCCGTTTTCGTTTCGGGGGGCGTCCGTTTGCGTCCGTTTTCGTTTCGGGGGAGCGTCGGTTTGCGTCCGTTTTCGTTTCGGGGGAGCGTCCGTTTGCGTCCGTTTTCGTTTCGGAGGGCGTCCGTTTGCGTCCGTTTTCGTTTCGGAGGGCGTCCGTTTGCGTCCGTTTTCGTTTCGGAAGGCGTCGGTTTGCGTCCGTTTTCGTTTCGGGGGGCGTCCGTTTGCGTCCGTTTTCGTTTCGGGGGAGCGTCGGTTTGCGTCCGTTTTCGTTTCGGGGGAGCGTCCGTTTGCGTCCGTTTTCGTTTCGGAGGGCGTCCGTTTGCGTCCGTTTTCGTTTCGGGGGGCGTCCGTTTGCGTCCGTTTTCGTTTCGGGGGGCGTCCGTTTGCGTCCGTTTTCGTTTCGGGGGAGCGTCGGTTTGCGTCCGGTTTCGTTTCGGGGGAGCGTCCGTTTGCGTCCGTTTTCGTTTCGGAGGGCGTCCGTTTGCGTCCGTTTTCGTTTCGGAGGGCCTCCGTTTGCGTCCGTTTTCGTTTCGGAGGGCGTCCGTTTGCGTCCGTTTTCGTTTCGGAGGGCCTCCGTTTGCGTCCGTTTTCGTTTCGGAGGGCGTCCGTTTGCGTCCGTTTTCGTTTCGGGGGAGCGTCCGTTTGCGTCCGTTTTCGTTTCGGGGGGCGTCGGTTTGCGTCCGTTTTCGTTTCGGGGGAGCGTCCGTTTGCGTCCGTTTTCGTTTCGGGGGAGCGTCCGTTTGCGTCCGTTTTCGTTTCGGGGGGCGTCCGTTTGCGTCCGTTTTCGTTTCGGGGGGCGTCGGTTTGCGTCCGTTTTCGTTTCGGGGGGCGTCCGTTTGCGTCCGTTTTCGTTTCGGGGGAGCGTCCGTTTGCGTCCGTTTTCGTTTCGGGGGGCGTCGGTTTGCGTCCGTTTTCGTTTCGGGGGGCGTCCGTTTGCGTCCGTTTTCGTTTCGGGGGAGCGTCCGTTTGCGTCCGTTTTCGTTTCGGGGGAGCGTCCGTTTGCGTCCGTTTTCGTTTCGGGGGAGCGTCCGTTTGCGTCCGTTTTCGTTTCGGGGGGCGTCCGTTTGCGTCCGTTTTCGTTTCGGGGGAGCGTCCGTTTGCGTCCGTTTTCGTTTCGGGGGGCGTCCGTTTGCGTCCGTTTTCGTTTCGGGGGAGCGTCCGTTTGCGTCCGTTTTCGTTTCGGGGGGCGTCCGTTTGCGTCCGTTTTCGTTTCGGGGGGCGTCCGTTTGCGTCCGTTTTCGTTTCGGGGGAGCGTCCGTTTGCGTCCGTTTTCGTTTCGGAGGGCGTCCGTTTGCGTCCGTTTTCGTTTCGGGGGGCGTCCGTTTGCGTCCGTTTTCGTTTCGGGGGAGCGTCCGTTTGCGTCCGTTTTCGTTTCGGGGGAGCGTCCGTTTGCGTCCGTTTTCGTTTCGGAGGGCGTCCGTTTGCGTCCGTTTTCGTTTCGGAGGGCGTCCGTTTGCGTCCGTTTTCGTTTCGGGGGGCGTCCGTTTGCGTCCGTTTTCGTTTCGGGGGGCGTCCGTTTGCGTCCGTTTTCGTTTCGGGGGAGCGTCGGTTTGCGTCCGTTTTCGTTTCGGGGGAGCGTCCGTTTGCGTCCGTTTTCGTTTCGGGGGAGCGTCCGTTTGCGTCCGTTTTCGTTTCGGAGGGCGTCCGTTTGCGTCCGTTTTCGTTTCGGAAGGCGTCCGTTTGCGTCCGTTTTCGTTTCGGGGGGCGTCCGTTTGCGTCCGTTTTCGTTTCGGGGGAGCGTCGGTTTGCGTCCGTTTTCGTTTCGGGGGAGCGTCCGTTTGCGTCCGTTTTCGTTTCGGAGGGCGTCCGTTTGCGTCCGTTTTCGTTTCGGGGGGCGTCCGTTTGCGTCCGTTTTCGTTTCGGGGGGCGTCCGTTTGCGTCCGTTTTCGTTTCGGGGGAGCGTCGGTTTGCGTCCGTTTTCGTTTCGGGGGAGCGTCCGTTTGCGTCCGTTTTCGTTTCGGAGGGCGTCCGTTTGCGTCCGTTTTCGTTTCGGAGGGCGTCCGTTTGCGTCCGTTTTCGTTTCGGAGGGCGTCCGTTTGCGTCCGTTTTCGTTTCGGAGGGCCTCCGTTTGCGTCCGTTTTCGTTTCGGAGGGCGTCCGTTTGCGTCCGTTTTCGTTTCGGGGGAGCGTCCGTTTGCGTCCGTTTTCGTTTCGGGGGAGCGTCCGTTTGCGTCCGTTTTCGTTTCGGGGGGCGTCCGTTTGCGTCCGTTTTCGTTTCGGGGGGCGTCGGTTTGCGTCCGTTTTCGTTTCGGGGGGCGTCCGTTTGCGTCCGTTTTCGTTTCGGGGGAGCGTCCGTTTGCGTCCGTTTTCGTTTCGGGGGGCGTCGGTTTGCGTCCGTTTTCGTTTCGGGGGGCGTCCGTTTGCGTCCGTTTTCGTTTCGGGGGAGCGTCCGTTTGCGTCCGTTTTCGTTTCGGGGGAGCGTCCGTTTGCGTCCGTTTTCGTTTCGGGGGAGCGTCCGTTTGCGTCCGTTTTCGTTTCGGGGGGCGTCCGTTTGCGTCCGTTTTCGTTTCGGGGGGCGTCGGTTTGCGTCCGTTTTCGTTTCGGGGGGCGTCCGTTTGTGTCCGTTTTCGTTTCGGGGGAGCGTCCGTTTGCGTCCGTTTTCGTTTCGGGGGGCGTCGGTTTGCGTCCGTTTTCGTTTCGGGGGACCGTCCGTTTGCGTCCGTTTTCGTTTCGGAGGGCGTCGGTTTGCGTCCGTTTTCGTTTCGGAGGGCCTCCGTTTGCGTCCGTTTTCGTTTCGGAGGGCGTCCGTTTGCGTCCGTTTTCGTTTCGGAGGGCGTCGGTTTGCGTCCGTTTTCGTTTCGGGGGAGCGTCGGTTTGCGTCCGTTTTCGTTTCGGGGGGCGTCCGTTTGCGTCCGTTTTCGTTTCGGGGGGCGTCCGTTTGCGTCCGTTTTCGTTTCGGGGGAGCGTCCGTTTGCGTCCGTTTTCGTTTCGGGGGGCGTCGGTTTGCGTCCGTTTTCGTTTCGGGGGGCGTCGGTTTGCGTCCGTTTTCGTTTCGGGGGAGCGTCCGTTTGCGTCCGTTTTCGTTTCGGGGGAGCGTCCGTTTGCGTCCGTTTTCGTTTCGGGGGGCGTCGGTTTGCGTCCGTTTTCGTTTCGGGGGGCGTCGGTTTGCGTCCGTTTTCGTTTCGGGGGAGCGTCCGTTTGCGTCCGTTTTCGTTTCGGGGGGCGTCGGTTTGCGTCCGTTTTCGTTTCGGGGGGCGTCCGTTTGCGTCCGTTTTCGTTTCGGGGGGCGTCCGTTTGCGTCCGTTTTCGTTTCGGGGGGCGTCGGTTTGCGTCCGTTTTCGTTTCGGAGGGCGTCGGTTTGCGTCCGTTTTCGTTTCGGAGGGCGTCCGTTTGCGTCCGTTTTCGTTTCGGGGGGCGTCGGTTTGCGTCCGTTTTCGTTTCGGGGGGCGTCCGTTTGCGTCCGTTTTCGTTTCGGGGGGCGTCCGTTTGCGTCCGTTTTCGTTTCGGGGGGCGTCGGTTTGCGTCCGTTTTCGTTTCGGGGGAGCGTCCGTTTGCGTCCGTTTTCGTTTCGGGGGAGCGTCCGTTTGCGTCCGTTTTCGTTTCGGGGGAGCGTCGGTTTGCGTCCGTTTTCGTTTCGGGGGAGCGTCCGTTTGCGTCCGTTTTCGTTTCGGGGGGCGTCCGTTTGCGTCCGTTTTCGTTTCGGGGGGCGTCCGTTTGCGTCCGTTACAGACGGTCTGCAGTGGGCCATTGGAGAAGGCCTCGGGCGGTAAGTGGGCCTGTGCTTTGGGGTGCGTCCGTTTGGGTCCGTTTCACATTTTGGGGGCGTCCGTAACCGTCCGTTGAAGTGGACGGCAGCATCGGGTCCGGTGCCCACGGCCCCTACGGCACGCCATTCGGGGGGTGATCGCGGAGGAGGCGAACTTGTACGTTTGGTGTACCGTACGTTTGCGTGGGGGCCTGTGGCTATTGTTGTCCTGGACGCCCTTGGGTCAGGGAAGGGCCCGTGGGATGGGGTTCGGGGGTTCGCCGAAGCCCTCGCCCCTGCGCCCCCCCCCCCCCCCCCAAGTGGCGACCTGGCGCAACGGGGGGGGGGGGGGCTGTACTTCTGAGTGGGGGGTGGTCCTGGCAACAGTTTTGTTTTTCGAGTATTGTGCCCCGCCTTTGCGCCCCCTTTGGGGGCGCACCGCGCGCTGTGCGAAAAGTCGGCCGTTTTCCACCGCCGGCAGCCACGGGTCCCGGGGTCCTGCATTCTGCACCCCCGATGCGGTTTTGAATGGAACATGCACGCTTCTGTAGGGGGGGTGGTTTGCAGGGGGTGTTCCCGGGATGAACAGCGTAATAATTGCCGCTGTCCCCCCGACGCCATGTGCCAGCCTCAGTGGCATTTGTAACCAACAGTAACCGCCCCCAACCGCTTCGGCAACCTCCTCCAACCGCCTGCCTAACCGCCTCTGGGGCCGCCTCTGAGGTCTCCCCCCCTTCCAATGCATCCGTGCCCCACACCCCCCCCTCCTCTCTTCTGATGTGCGCGCCCTGTGCGAAAACGCCCCCTTTGATGTGCTTCCTTCACCCAAAATTGAGGAAAATGAATCAGCTAATTCCCCCACCGCCAAATCCCCGTCCCCTGCGGCGCCCGTGGGGCGCAGGCAGCGCCCCCCCTACTCTTTGGGGTCCCCCGGACGCGTTGGAGTCGGGGACCTCCGCCGGCCGCGTGCCGCCGCGCCGCACATGCGCGTGCAGATCTCTGGAGGACTACGACATCCAGACCTACAACACCACCGGGCGGCACGTGGTGCTGCAGGCCCGCTTTGAGGACCAGGAGTTTGCCCTGAAGGAGTACGTCATCAGCGACTTGGAGGTGCTCAAGCACGAGGTATGCGCCGGGGCTGTGCCCCCGTGCCCGCGTGAGGCGGTCCGTCGCCCCTCTCTCTTCCGCTCTCCGCTGTACTCCTCCCCTCCCTCGCCCCTCCGCCTTCCCTGGTGCGCGTTGCACTGAGCACGACAACCCTTGTACCCTGGCGCTCTCTTCCGCCGCCCCGGTCCCCTCCTGCTCCTGCTGTTGCTGCCCTCTTGCCTTGCCTCTGCCCCTCTCTGCTCTCGTCTCGAAGTGCGGCCCGGACGAGGCAGTGGGATCTGCCGCCCTGCGGGTGTCTGCAACGCGCGTGTGTAGGGGTTGGGGGGGAGGAGGGGGATTCAAGTGTGAAAGGGTGTCTCTCAGGGGGTGCGGATTGCGGTGCAGGGCAGGGCGGTCCTTAAGGGACCAGATTTTTTTTTTTCAAGGACCGCCCTTAAGGACCGCCCCAAGGGATCACCAACCGCCAACCGCCAACTCCCATCAACCGCCAACCGCCACCAACCGCCACCAACCGCCAGCGGCGACCAACCGCCAACTGCCAACCACTGCCAACCACCACCAACCAACACCAACCGCCAGTTGCCAACTGCCAACCGCCAACCGCCGCCAACCGCCAACCGCTAACCGCCACCAACCATGGTTGAGCATATGGAGTGCCCGTGGGCTTTTTTGGGAAAACTGGTTCCGGAACACTTTTTTTTTTCCGTTAAGGACCGCCCTGGTGCAGGGCGCCTGGGGCAACCCGGGTTTGGAACACTGCATTGCCAAGTGGTTTACACCCGCTGCAGCGTGTTGTTGACTGACGGCGTTGTGTAGTGCCTCAAGTGCCCCCATTTAGGACCATGAGCAGGGTTACACTGGAACGGCCGACAACCGTAGGAGGGACCCCCCCCCCCCCCGACCAAAGTGGCCATCGCGGGAAAAAAGGACATTTACAAGAGGGAAAATCTGATCGGGTCATTTTTGGTACACAACATTTTGGGTCCCAGACCCCCCCCCCCTCCTCTCTTCTAATGTTAGCCTGACCATGAGGGATATTGCCCTGAACATCCACACTGATTCCAAATATCCCATTTTCATTTTTTCCCAATTTTTGGGTCCGGGTCACCTCCAAGGCCCGGGGGTCAGACTCGGTAGGTTTTTGGGGGTCCTGTCAAATGAGCCCTTTTTGGGGGAGGGGGGGGGTCCGGCCGGAGGGCTCTATCGACCCGCCCCCCCCGGAAACGAAAACCCGGCCTCCCAAGGTGCCCGCCCTGTACATGACCTGCCCCCTCTTTGCTGTGAGGCAAGATCAATGTGCTGTGCCCCTGCCCGTCCTGCGCCGCACAACCCGCGGCCCTCGCCCCCGCAGGTCCGGGTGCTGGTGCGGCTCCAGCATCCCAACGTGATGCCCTGCCAGGCCCTGGTGGTCAACGAGAACGAGATGAAGGCCTACCTGCAGCTGCCGTACTACACACTGTCCATGTGCGAATGGGTGGCCACCGGGCCCCCGCTCGAGGAGGCGCGCATGTTGACCGGGCAGGTGTGCCTCTGGGCGTGGGAGAGAGGGTGAGAAGGAGGCTCCTCAGACCTTCTGGGGGCAGAGGGGCTGAGAAAAGGGGCAGCCCCCTGCACCTGCATTGCAGGTGGTGAGACAGGGGCAACCCCAGGGGAGCATGGGGGCCCACACTGTCCCCCTGGCGGCAAGTGCCAGCTTCAATGGCATTTGTAACCGACAGTAACCGCCCCCAACCGCTTCGGCAACCTCCTCCAACCGCCTGCCTAACCGCCTCTGGGGCCGCCTCCGAGGTCCCTCCCCTTCCAATGCATCGCTGGGTAACCCCCTCTCCAAATGGGGGGGGGGGGGACGGGCTAAGGAGTTCCGTCAGATTTGAAGTAGGTTTTTACGGGTCCAGTGCAGCCACTCCCTTGAGCAGTAGTGGCGGCCAAAAGGAGCATCCGCAAGCCCGGCCCCCCTCAGTGCCGTCTTCCTGTGCACCGCGCACTCTGCGCACTCATTGTCCGCGGGATACGCACGGTCCACATCGTAATCCAAACACCGCGCCGCCCTCTGCACATCACGAATTGCACGCTGCGAAAACGGTGGATGATGCCCCGGCACATGAAGCCGAGCCCCACCCGGTGGGCGTGGGCAGGAAAGCGGGTGCGGTGTGGCACTGTGCGACGCATCGGGCGTGGGGTGCGTGCGTCGCGCAGCGGGCGGGCGGGCGCCCACTGCAGCGGACGGGGGTTTTCCGGGCCATCGACACTTGTTTCGGACACAAAATGGGGACATCACACGGGGGCCTTGTGGTCCGGACGACTGTACAATCACGAGCCATTTTTGATACACAACATTTTGGGTTCCGGACCCCCCCCCCCTCACCCCTCACCCCCAGAGATGCATTGGAAGGGGGGGGAGGTACCCCTTCCCCCCCCCAAGTACCCCCAGCCTCTGCCCTCCCACTGTCTCCCTGACGCCAAGTCCCAGCCTCAGTGGCATTTGTAACCGACAGTAACCGCCCCCAACCGCTTCGGCAACCTCCTCCACTCGCCTGCCTAACCGCCTCTGGGGCCGCCTCCGGGGTCTCTCCCCTTCTAATGCATCCCTGCCCCACACACCCCCCTCCTCTCTTCTGACATACGCTTTTGGTCCCAACCCAAGACAAGATCTTGCCACTGCACGTCCCCAGTCCTGTCACTCAACCCACCCCCCACAGCTCTCCCCAGGGAAGTATTGGAACAGGTGCATCTGGATGCACCGGGTCAACGGCACGGGGCAACAGCCCGTCTCCGGGACAGCCGACCCCTGGAGTAGTCAAACAGGACAAGTCATCCGGGGGCTCCGTTGACACAACCAAAACACGTTCGGGCCCACAGGGGGTCAATATGAGCCGTGGTGAGAGGCCAATAGGCGCCGCCAAAGGCAAACAATCCAATACCGAGGCCTTGTGCCAACCCCCCCTCCCCCTGGACGTGAAAAAACGAGATTTACACAAATAAAATTCTGATGAAAATCTGATCGGGCCATCTTTTGATACACAAACTTTTGGATCCCAGACCCCCCCCCGTCCCCCCCTTCTACCACTTCCCTGCCCACAGCCCCCTCTCCCCCCCGAATCCCCAGGTGCTCTCCGCCCTGTCGTACCTCCACGCCCGGGGGGTGATGCACGGCAACGTCCGCCTCGAGAACGTGATGCTGGACCGGGAGGCGAAGCGGGCGTACCTTGCGGACTTCGACATCAGCCACACCGCCTCCGAACGCGCCGTGACCGTGGCCACGTCGCTGGTGACGCCCAACGGGTCGGTGGCCCCGGAGGTATGGGTGCGGGAGGGGGAGGCAGGGGGCCCTGAGGCCCGACGGGGCCGTGGGGCTGGGGGCGCTGGAGGCGGCAGCATCCGCCGGTTGGGTGCCCACGGGTTGTCCTCATGTCGTGCCTTCGGTGGACAGCGTCACTGTGCGCCAAGGGACTGCGTGTCTTGCCAACCGAATTGTTTTGGGGAGCGGCTTCCGGTACTTCAGGACGGGGGTGAGCCCGTAAGGCACCCCTGCCCCCCCCTTTGGACGGCCGACCCCCGGAGTAGTCAAACAGGACAAGTCATCCGGGGGCTCCGTTGACACAACCAAAACACGTTCGGACCCACAGAGGGTCAGAATGAGCAGTGGCGAGAGGCCAATAGGCGCCGCCAAAGGCAAACAATCGGATACCGAGGCCTTGTGCCAACCCCCCCCCGCCCCTTTGCGCAAGCGCGGGTTTGTCCAAGCGACGGAGTGGGCGTTGAGCCGCAGTGTTCAGGATTTTTTGAACCGCTGTTGTTTGCGGTCCTGAACGCCGGATTGGGCGTTCGTGACGCACTCGTAGAGGGACAGAGGGGCCCATTCGTGTCTGTGCTGGTGCAGTCTGTTCATCACAACACATCGTACCACACATCGCAACGCGATGTGGTTTGTTTGGAGGTGATGTTGGGCCATGGCTGACATTGCCATTCCCGGCGCGGCCGTCACGCACCGCGCTTTGCGGTTGTGTGTGTCGCGCGCGCGCACGGGTTTGTCTGAGCGCGGGGGTGGGGGTTGCGTCGCGGGTTTGCCTGGGCCTTTGGGACCGCGGCCGTGCCTGCGCGAGGGCAGGGGGTACACGCTACTGTCCGCCGATCCTTGAAACCCGCCGTAGCCCATCGCTGTGCCCTACGTCCGCCCGTCGCGCGTTTTGCGGTGGTCCCCACGTAATACGATGGGCCAAGGGCCCCAGGGGGCCCCACCCGCCGTGCTCTTGCCCCCCAAACGCTGCGCGATTCAGTGGGGGCGATGGTGAGGGCCGCGGGTGCGTGTCCGGCCGGTCCGAGTCACGCATCTCCCGGCCGCAGGTCCGGCCGTGGATGGGCCCTGCCCCTGCGGAATGGGCGCAGGCCTATGATTTGTGCGGCGACCCCCGGCACTGCCCCGCACCGCGACCCTCAGAGCCCGGGCCGTGAGCAGGCCTCCCCTTGTGAGTGCCTCGCCTCCCCTGACCCCCCGAGGGGGGGAGGGGGGGGGATGATGTTGCCACCGATCTCACACGACAAGGTCCCACCACTCTACATCTCACAGACCTTTTTAGGGCTGTTTTCGGGTCTTGGCAAGCTTTCTTCTCCCTCTTGTGAACTGCATGCGCTGCCTGTTGTGCTGACGTCTCGCCAACCAACACCACACGCGCGACATACGGGGGGTGCCTGTCTTTTTCGAAATGGTGGGTGCCTCCTTCTGATGGGTCCCACCACTTCTAAAGGGCCAAGAGTGGGCTGGTGGTTTTGACGGGAAGGGCTACATTCCCTCATATGTTCCTTTCTGTTGGTCAGTTGGTGAGTGGGTGGGTGCCTCTTGAGCTAAGCCCCCCCCCCCCCCCCCGCGGGGGTAGGTCAGGTGCTGTGGGGGCCTGCCAAACGTGGGGGCCTCCCCTTCTCATTCTTGCCCGCCCCCCCCCTTCCCCCCCGGTTGCCCTGGCCGTGGCCCTCGCCTCCACCCTCGACCCCTCCCCCGCGCGCCGCACCGCCCTGCGCACCGTTCAGGTGATGGCTGGCGAGTGCGGGACCGCGGCCGCAGACATGTGGGCCTTCGGGTACATGCTCGTGATGGTGCAGCTGCGCGGGCGGAAGACCGACAAAATGATCCCGCAGGTGTGCGCCCGCCCACGGCACCGGCGGCCCCGACAGCGGCCGCATCGCCAACAAATGGCGGTCGCAAATGGCGGCAAAACGCAGGGCAATGAGCCGGTGCCCCAGGGGCGCCCCTTGGCCCTTTCTCGGCGGCAAGCAGAGGCCTGTCTCGCGAATTGGGCGCGGGCGCCCCACGGACGTGCGGGCGCGACACCCCGGCGTTGGCGGGGGGTGGTGCCGCTGCAAGCGGCACCAACCACCACCTCAGCGGTCCTCTGATTGTCATTGTGATTTCCGGTCTTGTGTGTCAAGGGCCCAAAGTGCTGCCTCCAAACTCACTGCAATACGTCCAACAGCACTCCCAATCCCACAATCTCTGTGCCCGGGTCAGTGCATATTGCTGCTCCCGGGTGGTGATTGGGGGGGGGATGGCAGAACCCGCGTCGCTACACAGGGGCTGCCATATCTTGACAGAAGTCTGCCAAAACTAGGGGCCTGACAGTTTTTATCTGCGCGAGGTGGGGGGTGTCTCCCGCAGCCCAGATGGGCTGTTTGCGCAACAAGAGCGGGAGCCCATCAGGGGCAGACAGGCGTGAGCGGGAGAAGGACATATGGTGGACGGCCGGGACAACGCGTGGAGGAACAGGGCACCTGGGCCTCACGCACACAGAACCACAGCGAGGCAGGCTATGGACGGCCTGTGGACAGAGGTGTGTGGACAGCAAAAACAGTCAAACGACCCCAGCAACAACCTGCACAACCCCCAATACGCCAATTGTTGGGCGCCGCTGACACGCAAACGGCACATCCCGCCACATTCAGCACAGCCCCGGCACACCAACTACTGGGCTCCGCGAACGCGGAAACGACACCAGCAAGAGCACCGGCCACAGCGGCCGACAGAACGCATTGACACGACGCAACATGCGAAGGGAAGAACGGGTGACTGTCCAGGGCCCCGTAAAGGAGCAATAACCAGACGGCATGTCACACGGGGGGGGGGGGGGGCAAATTGGCAAATTCGTGGCAAATGGGCCTGAGATATGTGCCCGTGGGGCAAGGCAAACTTGGCCCGCGCGCAGCCCCCAAAGTCATGACGTTAGTGTGTTGGGCATCGTCACGTTGACGTCATGAACGGGCTCCCAACCTCTCACGCAGCCCTGAGCATAGCTCCAACAACACCACCCATGTGACAACCTTCACGTAACCATGGGGGGGGGGGGGGTTGGCACAAGGCCTCAGGGCCATGGGGGGGGGGGATCCCATCTCCGATCCGAACAGGGGTTCCCCAGGGATGTATTGGAAAAGAATGGACCTCAGAGGCGGTTAGGCAGGCGGTTGGAGGAGGTTGTCAAAGCGGTTGGGGGCGGTTACTGTCGGTTACAAAGGCCATCGAAGCGGCCACTTGGTGTCAGGGGGACAGTGGCTGGGCATAGGCTGGGCACTCTGGAAGGGGGGGGTAACCCCCCCGCCTCTTCCAATGCATCCCTGGGGTTCCCCTCTTACGCGAGGGGGGGCCTGATGCGCTGAGGTGGAATGACCCCCCCCCCCATTGATCCTGTTGAAGCCGGCGTTGGAAGGGGCCAGTGAGGCAGTCGCCCTGCGAGTGGGTCGCTCGAGCTGAGCCCTGTTTCGGTGTCTCTGTTCAGGATTTGTCTGTGATCATGAGGAACGACCCATTCCCAACACAACTCATGGATTTGTTGGACAACTTGTTCATGGAGGACCCGGGGCGACGCTTGACCGCCGATGCGGCGTTGCTCTACCGCTGGTTCGGGAGCACCGGGTCTGTCTTGTGCTGCTGGGCAAGTGCCTTCTGGGGGCAGGGACGTGCGTGGGGCGTGCGGAGGTGTGGGTCTTTGGAGGTGGGGCCGTGCGATGTGTGGGCGACGTGACATTGTGCAAGTTCATGAGGTCGAGGCATTTGGTGCGTTGGCCGTGGTCTGGCTCTGTCACATGGGCACAGGCCCATACGCATGCACAGGTGCACAAAGGTGGATGCACATGTACACACATACGCAGATGCCCTGCTCGTGCCTTCAATGCAAGGCACATTTTCAAGTCACATCCATGCGCCCACCAGCGCCCACGTGGTTCTGACGTGGTTCTCGTGATCTTAGTGGACAAATGAAATGGAAAATGATGTCTCTCAGCCATGAGTTAGTGGAAGCGTACTAGCCAAATTGCGGAATCACTCGTGCCCGCTCGTGCCCTGTGCTCCTGGCCCTTGGTACACCTTCTGGTGGGGCGCGCCATAGCACATGCCCCGTACGTTTGAGATCTTTTTCGCTAGGCAGCAGGTGAGGACGTCGGCAGCCACTTGCGGTGGGTACAAGCCCTCACCCATTCCATCCGAGGGGTCCACAATCCTCTGTGCTACGCTGGCTATTCTTGCCGGGAGCGGCCCTGCCCGCCAGCTGTGCCCAGGGGCGATACGGGGGTGCCTAACATATCCCGTAAGGCGGAGACACGGGGAGCAGGCACGGGGCCCCGAGCCATGGAACGGCAGCTCCACCTCCTCCCCCGCCCCCGCCCCCGACGGGACCCCGCAGCCTGAGTTCCCTTTGGGTGGTCGGCCCTGTCGCCTGAGCCCTGAAGGGGGTGGGGGCCGAGAAGGGGCTCACACGACCTGCCCCGCAAACCTTGTCCCTTCCACCCCCGGATCTTTTGGTGTCGGTGTTCCTGGTACAAGCCACTGTGGCTGGAGGCCTTGACTTGGCTGCTGTTGTTGGGGCCACATTTCCCTCTCAGTTGCCCCGCTCCACTGGCTTCAGGCTGACATCGGAGAAAGAGCGTCTTCGCCGCGCAGTTGCTGAGGTGCAGCGCGACCGTGAAGTGCTGCGAAAAGCGGCCATTCAATTGCAAGTTGACCGCCAGTCGTTCCGCGAGATCCAGGTGCTGGTCCCATCGCCTCCTTTGCTGTGTGCCTCTGGTTGGTGCGTTGCTTTCTATGAGCCGTCAGTCTTTGTAGCGTAATATCCTGCGTGTAAATCCTTGATTCGGCCATGCCTGCATGCCTGCATTGGTGGCGGTGGGTGTTTGGTGGTGGTCTGGTGACGGGATCTGCATTCGGTTCAGGCCTTTGCTTAGTGGCTGGTTCATACTATACCGGGGGGGGGGGGGGGGGCTGGGTGGGTGGGTCAGAGGCCAAAAAAAAGTTTGTGTACCTAAAATCGACCTCCAAGTTCGGGCCCCTTTGATAAATTTCATTTTTTTACTCAGGAAAACTTTTCTGATGTGGGTGGGTGGTTGGGTGGGTCAGCCAAAATCCCGGGGGGCCAATTTGACCTCCCCCCCAGTATCACTAAGCAAATTTCGGTTGCGCATTGACTTGTCCGCACCAGATTGCACCTGCTGCTCTCATGCGCATCCATGCGTATCTACGCAGGGGCAACTACTGGAGCGCGTGGAGGCGCTCACCTCGCGATCTTTAGACTTGGTGGGTGGCCGCAATGTGCACATCAACACCGCGCAACGCCTCATCTTTGATCTCACCAGCGACAACTTGAACGGTGTGCTGCCCTGCGCGCCTGTGGGAAGGCGTGTGCAGGGCCGGCCCTGGGCACCTCTTCAACCCCTGGCCCCTTCAACTCATGAATGTGCAAAGGCTGAGCCACACCACACTCCCCAATCCAAGCGACCATTTGCCCAGGACCCCTGTCGCCAGGGGAAACGGAGGAGCAGGGCGGCCAGGAACACGGGCAAAGGATGGTTCGTCATCAAGCCTTTTTTTAGTGGCTCGGATACCCTCCCCCAGGGGGGGGGGGGGGGGTGCCTGCCAGCCTTTTTGGAAATTCTGGGTGCCCTCAGTGGAATCACCTCCCCCCCCCCCGGTGGGGGTAGGCCAAGAGTGGGTTGGATTTTTTGGGGATAATATTTGTAAGCAAAATTTTCATTTTGCCCCCGAGCAGTGGGTTGCCAGATCTGGTCAGTACCCTAGCGGTACTATGTTACATCTGCGGACCACAGGTCGTTGGTTCAAATCCAGGGTGCCAGAATACTTAAGGTGACAGAAACTGAAGGGTAGGACAGGGTTAGATTTTGTGGGGGAATAGATTCAAAGTGAAATATCTATTCCACCCCTGAGCTGGATGTTGCGTGTGGTTTGATATTGAGTGGGTGCCTGCCTCCTTGACTGGACCCCCCCCCCCCCTAGGGTAGGGGTAGGACAAAAGCAGTGCCTGCCCTGAAAAAGTGCCTGCCTCCTCCAAGATTGCACCCCCCCCCTCCCCCCGTATCACAAAAAAGGATGGTTCGTCATCCCATCCCCTCAGGTGCAAGCTCAGTACAGTGATAGGCACTCCTTCAGTTGGGGCCATAGAGGGCTATCTGTCCCAATTTGCGCTTGGGGCGTAGACTGCCAACCTGCACCAAGTTGGGGATGAACGGGGAGCAGCATATCCTGCGACTCCAATGGATGGTCTAGGGCATGAAGTACCCACCACGTGGTGCCTGGGGCCCTTGGCGTCGTGTGCTGCAACCCGACCCCCCCCCCCCTCTGTGTCGGGGGGACGGACTGGAGCGGGGCCAAGAAGCATGACCTGGCTATGGCTGGGGGGTGTCGGCCACCTCTGCACTGTTGGGCCTTTGAGGAGGATGGGTGCACGGGTTGCGCAAGGTAGCGCTAGAAGAGAGCGGGGGGGGGGGTCTGGGACCCAGAAGTTTGTGGACCAAAAAGGGCCCAATCAGAATTTTCCCGATTGTAAATTTTCTTTTTTTCCCACGACGGTCACTTTGGTCTGGGGGGGGGGGTCCAGGGGGGGGGTCCTCCTGTGGTATTCGGCCGTTCTACTGTTAGCCTTGGGTTGGGGGTGCCAGGGCAACTCTGTCCCACGGTGACCACCCTTCAAGACAAATGGAATTCACCGCTCGCGCTGTCCTTCAAAATGGAGAGGGGCGCGTACCAGTCCTGGAGTTAGAGTGTATCCCAAAACTTGTAATTATTGTATCCGACTGTATCTCAGGCTTTAGAAGTGTGTGTCCAATGTGTATCCCAACTTTTTCTTCATTTATAGTCCTACGCGCTCAGTTCCCCAGTCCTTCGTTCCCTTGCGGCTCTTCCCCAGACACGATGAAGCAATTATTTTTGAAGCCGCATCTTACAGCTCCCTCTGCAAAGGATGATGACTCCTCTTCTAGCTCAGGCTCCCCAGCCCCATTTTTCATGGTTTGCATGTATCACATGTGTATCCCAGGGTTCTAGAGTGTGTATCCTGTGTGTATCCCAAAAACAAAAAGTGTGTATCCCGTGCCGGTGTGGATACACTCTATCTCCCGGTCTGCCGCGTATTTGCCAGCCCCCGCACCCCCCCCCCCCCGCCCACGGTGCTTTGCCACATCGGTGGTGGTGGGGGGCAACCTCCAAACTTCACTCATGGGAACGACTGAATGTGAGATGCGCCCGGGAGGGCCCGGTCCTGGGGTTGCAATACTGAAGGTGGTCCGCCTCTCTTCTGCCCCCAGCTCAGCCCCTGCACCAGGTATTGCTCCATCAGGGGACCTGAAGGAGTTGGCAAACCAGTGGACGAATCTGGCGGAGATGTCCGACCGTTTGGAGAGACTGAGCCGTGAGTTTGCCGCACGACAGCGGGAAGTGGAGTGGAAGGAGAAGACCATACTGCAGGTGTCTGGGCAGGGGTATCCTGAGTGTTCGGCTGACGGGTGGGGGGTTTGGCACAAGGCCTCGGTATCCGATTGTTTGCCTTTGGCGGCGCCTATTGGCCTCTCGCCACTGCTCATTCTGACCATCTGTGGGCCCGAACGTGTTTTGGTTGTGTCAACGGAGCCCCCGGATGACTTGTCCTGTTTGACTACTCCGGGGGTCGGCTGTCCCCGAGACGGGGCTGTTGCCCGTGCCGTTGACCAGGTGCATCCAGATGGGTGGGGGGGGAGTGCCCATCAGCATTCCCTTTGGTGTCGATATGAACTCAGAAATGGGTCGAATTTACAGGTCCGGTGGTTGTAGCTGAGCGGCAGGGCATGTCGGGTTTTCACTTCTGGGGGGAGGGGGGTCAATAGAGCCCCCCAAAAACTGGGGAGGGGGGGTTTGGGAAAAGGGCTCAATTGACAGGCACCATTGATCAGTCATTATGAAGTCTGGCGCCAAAGAAGCTGAAGATTTTTTTGAGCACTAAAATTGGTCCTATTTTTTTCACCAAATATATGGCAAATGATGACTTTTCTGAACCCCCTCGACGCGCTGATTCCAAAAATCCCATTTTCTTTTTTTCCCAATTTTTGGGTCTGGGTCACCTCCAAGGCCTGGGGGTCAGACTCGGTAGGATTTTGGGGGTCCTGTCAAATGAGCCCTTTTTGGGGGAGGGGGTCCGGCCGGAGGGCTCTATCGACACCCCCCCCCCGGAAACGAAAACCCGGCTTCCCCAGCCCTCGGCGTACCACTACATGTCCACTGCATTGCATCGGTCGGTGGCCCGCCCACTGGCATCTTCGTGTCCCATCCTCTTGTGACAGAAACGTACCTCTGGTCTTGTAGGCCACTGACGAGCCCATTTTCTTTCTGCGCTTTTGTTCTGTTTGCCGCCTGTGCACACGTGCCATGGCCCAGAATTCCTTCGGGGGGGGGTGTCTTGGAAATTCTGATGGGGCATCCATTTCCCACACAGTACACTCACCACAAGGTCTGGGCATGTCGGGTTTTCACTTCCGGGGGGAGGGGTGGGGGGTCAATAGAGCCCCCCAAAACTTGTGGGGGGGGGGGGGTTCGGGAAAAGGGCTCAATTGACAGGCACCATTGATCAGTCATTATGAAGTCTGGCGCCAAAGGCGCCGAAGATTTTTTTGAGCACTAAAATTGGTCCTATTTTTTCCCCCAAATATATGGCAAATGATGACTTTTCTGAACCCCCTCGACGCGCTGATTCCAAAAATCCCATTTTCTTTTTTTCCCGATTTTTGGGTCTGGGTGGTCAGACTCGGTAGGATTTTGGGGGTCCTGTCAAATGAGCCCTTTTTGGGGGAGGGGGGGGTCCGGCCGGAGGGCTCTATCGACCCTCCCCCCCCCCCGGAAACGAAAACCCGGCCTCCCCTGGGATAGTGCACGGGTGTCTGTCGAGGAACGCCGCCAAGATCCGAGCGGGGTATCCGATGGCAGGCCTCCGCCGCACCCGGACCGCGGACGCTCGTCAAGGAAGGCGAGGGGTGTCCTAGGGTCCCGGGTCTTAGACCTGCGGCGACGGGCGATTGGGTGAGAGGCCCATGGCACCTTCCTTCCTTCCTTCCCCTGCGATGGGGGATACTCAGCCTTTATGGCACCCCCAGCCCCCGGGTCAGTGAGCAATGGCCTGATCTGGGATCATCACTCGGGGGGGGGGGGGGGGTTGGCACAAGGCCTTGGGGGTTGGCTCTGTTAGCCTGTGGCGGTGCCTATTGGCCTCTCGCCTTTGAACCTTCTGCTATGACAAGGAGGGGGGGGGGGGGGCAGACGTTCAACGGCGGACAGCGGCCGACAGAACGCAGCGACCCGACGCAACATGCGAAGGGACGAACGGGTGACTGTCCAGGGCCCCGTAAAGAAACAACAACGCGACGGAATGTCACACGGGGGGGGGGGGGCAGACGTTCAACGGGGCGATGTTCATTGCATCCCACCCTCAAACGCAACACTTTGCACATCGTATGATCCCCCGTCCGGCGCCACAGATGACTGATGGTCATCTGTGGCGCCGGCCACCGCAGGCACAAGTCCCCCCCCCCCAATGTGAATGGGCGTGCCCGGACGAAGGGTCTGGGCCTTGGCTCGGCGACCACCGCCGCCGAACCGGAACCGGTGCACGTCTGAGCCCTGTGCCGTGCCGCCGCAGGAGAAGGAGAGGCAGGCCACCGTGGCCGCCACGTCGAGCACTTCCGTTGACGCGGCGGAGGACACACCCAACGAGACCACCATTCGCCTGTTTGGCCAGCCCCCGATTTACTGGATGGGCTCTGGCATTCGGAACATGAACCCGCTGGTGGACGTCACCGACACATGGTATCTGTTCACGGCGGTGTGGGGGGGCGTCGGAGTGGACGGGGCCGGACCCCATTCAGGGCCAGGACTGTCCTTCGGAAGCCCCAATTTTGTTTCCTTAAGGGCGGCCATTAAGGACAGCCCCCGCCAACCGCCAACCGCCAACCGCCAACCGCCAACCGCCAGCTGCCGCCAGTTCTGGTGAGGAAGGAATGTTTCAGACGATGAGTGTCTTCCGGATGCATCGGTGTCACCCTCAAGCTCATTGTCCGCCTTCATCTCCTTTCCTTCGTTCGATTGACGCGGATGACATGTTATATTACACAGCGGCTGACACCGATGCATCCGTAAGAGACTCATCGTCTGAAACGTTCCTCACCAGAACTGGCGTCATCAAATTGCTTTTGTCCTTCCTTGAGGACCTCAACCGGCGAGGGCTGTGTGTCTGACACCGCAAAGTGACAAGGCCTCATCACGGAACAGTCGTGATCCCGCATCCCTCGTTGCCGCCGGGAGGTCAGACCCGGTGATATGCGCTCAGACTCAACTTGAAGTGCAGACACTCGCGCACTCCTTCACGTCCTGTTGATGGCCTGCGGATACCACATTTGCCTGTCACATGTTGTTGCGCTGTTGCAGGATGGCCCATGCAGATACGTATACTTCCCCGATTCCCTCTCCCGAAGCAGGGCCGTCCTTGAGAATCCAGATTTTTCTTTTGTTAAGGACTGCCCCTGAGGACAGCCCCCCGGGACCGCCAACCGCCGCCAACCGCCGCCAACCGCCAACCGCCAACGTTTGAAGTAGAGAATGTCTCATAACCATGAAGCAGAGAGCGTCCCCGTGAACGTTCGTTTCTGTTGGCGTTGCGAACCCTTTCTTTTTTGTTCCCCCTGAAAGACAGCCCCCGCCCCCAAACCCCCCACACACCCCTGCGCTCTGCTGAACAAACCGCACCGAACCCCGCGGCCCATCGGGTCTCGCCGGGCGCCGCCGTCCCGCCGCACGGCCCTCAGGTTGTCGAAGATGCAGGAGCTGGTCACGGCCACCGAGACCACCGTGCGCCACGGGAAGGGGCGGTCCATCCGCCGGCAGCTCGTGGTGCACCAGGTGTACCACGTGGAGAGCTGCGCCATGTGGGCCTCCTACTGCAACGCCCGGGACGTGGTGCGCACCCGCGTGGCCCAGGCCGTGCAGACAGGTCCTGCGTTGCTGGGCCGCGCGCCACTGCCCAGGGGGGGGGGGGGGGGCGACAGGGAAGAAGTCGGCTTTTCAACTCCCAAAGGGGGGGGTGGGGGTCAGGGTGTTGCTTTAATTTTCATTTCGGCAGGCGGGGGGGGGGGCTCCCCCCTGGACTCCCACCCCCCTCCTCCCCTGGACCCCCTCCGCTCAAGCAATGCCCCGGGGGGGGGGGGGGGTCAGTAGAGCCCCTCAAAATTCAGAAAAGGGCTCAGTGGACAGGACCGTTAATCAGTTATTATGAGCTCTGGAGCGGAAAATTTTTTTGAGCATTCAAAATGGTCAATCCCCCCCTCCCCCCCCCCCCCCAAATGCATGGCAAAGATGACCTCTCTGAAGCCCCCTCGATGCGCTGATTCCAAAAAGCCCATGGGCCCGGGTCACCTCCGGGGCCCAGGGGTCAGTCTCAGTAGGATTTTCGGGGGCCTGGCAACTGAGACCTTTTTGGGGGTGGGAGGGGGTTGAGCCAGGGGTCTGTATTCCCCCCCCCCCCCACGGGAGTTGAAAACCCGCCCACCCACACGTGCCACGGGGCATGGCCATGACACAGCCCCCACACGGCCCCCATTGTCCCCCCCAAAACATTCCCCCACACGAACTCATCTCCCACGCGACTTCACGTCTCACGAGGGGAAGGCTATGGCGGTGGCGCCCGTCAGGCCTCAGGCATCCCCCTGTCCTCAAAGAGAGCGGCTCATTCCCCATGGGCAACTCCCCCTCCGGGGCCTTGGTTGTTTTGCCCAGTGCCATCCTCCTCCTCGTCCCCAACAGCGCCAATGCGCACCATCGTCCGCCGATGCGTACAGCCGTGCAGTCCCTTCTGCGGACAGAGAGCCCGGCAGGGATGCATTGGAAGGGGGGGAGGTACCCCTCACCCCCTGGAGGGCGCCCCGCCCCGCCTATGCCCAGCAACTGTCTCCCTGACGCCAAGTGCCAGCGTCAATGGCATTTCTAACCGACAGTAACCGCCCCCAACCGCTTTGACAACCTCCTCCAACCGCCTGTCTGACCGCTGCTGGGGCCGCCTCTGATGTCCTTTCCCTTCTAATGCATCCCTGGAGCCTGGGCCCACCCCCGCCAGTAGAAATGCACTTGATACCAGCCACGGACGTGCCCAGCCTTTTGCGCATCCAGTCAGTGACGCACAGCACGCTGGGCTCATCCGAGTCTGCCATCTCCTCTTCCTCCCCCCGTTCACTCTCCCCGCCCCCCTCTGGCACCACATGGTTACCCTCCTCAGAGGGGGAGGGTGTCGAGAGTCGTTGCAAAAGCGGTTACTGGCGGTTGAAAGGCGATTTCCCGGGGGTTACCAATCGGTTGGAGGGCCGTTCGGGGCGGCTGAAGTGGTTGCAGGGCTGGCCATCACCCCAAGGTGCCGGGGAAGGGGACCCACCCCTCCCCCTTTGTCACTTCCCCTCAATCCGCCCCCCCTTCCCAAAACTTCAGATCTGGGTATGTCTTGGTGCTGCGCAGCAAACCCCCTCAAAAATGGCAGCATCAGCACCAGCACGCAGGATGCCGCCTCGGTAGACCGAGACGACCAACACAAAAAAGAGCCTTCGCCGAATGCTGCCGCACAATCAATGGCCATCTACACGGGCTTTGGCGCCGACAGCAGCAGTGGGCGAACAATTGGGCATCGGTTTGCACACTGAATATCCAACACGGTATTTCAGGCACCTCCGGGGGGGGCAGCCCCCCTCCCCCTGGCACTGTGTCCTGGAAGTGGCATCCCTCCACACACAGCGCCCTCTTCCCAGCTCGCGGCCATGGGGTGCCATGCACCTGCCATCGGTCAATCCCCAAGCCAGGGCTTTTTTTTAAGAAGCCAGATTTCTTTTGCTCAGGACAGCCTTTTGAGACAACCCCCAGGGACCACCAACCGCCAACCGCCAGCCGCCAACCTTTGAAATAGAGAAGGTCCCATGACCACGAAGCAAAGAGCTTCCCCGTGAACGTTTGTGTCTGTTGGCGATACGAAGCCCCCCCCCCCCCCCTTTAAGGACAGCCCTGCCCCAACCCCAACCGCAGTTGGTTGCCGTCTCCCCCCGCTGCCGGTCCAGCAGCCGGCAGAAGGTGCTATTGGCTGCAGTGACAGCCCTACCCCCCACTTGTGGTACGCAAGGCTGGGGGGAAGTCACGGCCGCACACCACTTCGCATTCCTGCAGTCATACCCTCCACACCTCCCATGACACCCTCTCATGCCTGTGATCTTGTTTGTTGCATAGGCCATCACACATTGATCATGGGCGTGGGCAGGGAATGGATGCACGACCTGCAGCTGGACAGCACCATCAATGAGAAGCTGCTGTTCTGCTGCAACCCACAACAGCTTTTGGACCGGGCACGGCTTGGCTTTGGAGTTGAGGAAAAAATCCGCTGCCCCAGTAAATTAGGTGCTGTGTGTGGGTGTGGGTGTGGGTGTGGGTGTGGGTGCGGGTGCGGGTGTGGGTGTGTGCGTGGGTGTGGGTGTGTGCGTGGGTGTGCGGGTGTGGGTGTGGGTGTGGGTGTGGGTGTGTGGGTGTGGGTGTGTGGGTGTGGGTGGGTGTGGGTTTGGGTCTGGGTGGGTGTGGGTTTGGGTGTGGGCGGGTGTGGGTGTGGTGTGGGTGTGTGGGTGTGTGGGTGTGGTGTGGGTGTGCCGAAGGCGCTGTTACCAGAAGGCAATGGCCGGGATGTCTACCCATGGGTACAGGTAAACGGGAGGGCTGTGTGTCTAAGTGCGCGCTGTGTGCTAGTGTGTTGTTGTACAGCCGGACCAGTGCACAGTCGCACTTGGCTGGTATTGCTCTGCCGACGCCTGTGCACAGTCACACGGGGTCTAGTAGGCCCACTGCATCGTGTGTGCCGCGCTGCACCATCAGTACTTTCTGTGCGGTGCCGCACTGCTTGGTGCTGTGCACTGCACTGCACTGTGTGTGCCCTGCTGCACTGCACTTGTGGGCAGAGGGGAGTGGGCAGTGCAACTCCTGCTATGCACTGCCTCACTGCCTGTGGGCAGTGGGCAGTGGAGCTCCTGCAATGCAATGCCTCACTGCCTGGGGGCAGTGGGCAGTGGAGCTCCTGCAATGCACTGCCTCACTGCCTGGGGGCAGTGGGCAGTGCAGCTCCCGCAATGCACTGCCTCACTGCCTGGGGGCAGTGGGCAGTGCAGCTCCCGCAATGCACTGCCTCACTGCCTGGGGGCAGTGGGCAGTGCAGCTCCTGCTATGCACTGCCACACCGCCTGAGGGTGGCGGGCAGCGGAACTCCCGCAATGCGCGGGCCCACTAGCTGGGGGGATGGGGAGTCCTGCCCAGGAGGGGGTCGCTGCCTCATGAGCGGAATTCTTGCAATGCACTGCCACACTGCCTGGGGGCAGTGGGCAGTGGAACTTCTGCAATGCGCGTGCCCACCAGCCGGGGGGACGGGGAGTCCTGCCCAGGAGGGGGTCGCTGCCTCATGAGCGGAATTCTTGCAATGCACTGCCACACTGCCTGGGGGCAGTGGGTAGTGGAACTCCTGCAATGCACTGCCACACTGCCTGAAGGCAGTGGGCAGTGGAACTTCTGCAATGTACTGCCTCGCTGCCTGGGGGCAGTGGGCAGTGCAACTCCTGCAATGCACTGTCTCATTGCCTAGGGGCATGGGGGCAGTGGGAAGTGGAACTTCTGCAATGCACTGCCTCACTGCCTAGGGCAATGCTCCAGCCAACTTTGCCCCCTTCCTTCTCTTAACGCAGCAGAGTCTTGCACGCCACTGTGAGGTTGTCCCGTGCGGCAGCCCACGTGGAAAGCCAGTGCAATACACATACGCGGAGCAGGACAGGCTTCACCTAGTCAGTCCTAGCAATGAGGTCCAACATGCCAAGGAAGTCGAGGGAGGACACGGGGAACTCTGCAAGGTGTGCACGGCAAGATTGGAGGAACTCACGTCGCTACGCGTTAGTAGCGGCCGCTGCCCAGTCGATGAACTTGGTCACTAACTGGGGGTACGTATGCCACGCGTGCTGCGGAATGTGGTCCTTCAGGGTGTCTAATTCCAGTTCAAAGGTGAAGGATGCCGTCACAGTGAACCGGCACAGCTGTGGGCTCACATATAGCGGGTGGCCCAGCAGGGGGACCATCTTGACGTCCATCGTTGATGCTCTGTGCCTCATGTCCCCCGGCAGCTGCCGGCGCTCCGGCTGCCAGGCCACACGCAAGAAGGGCCACACTTCAACCAGCCGTATGGCTTCACGCTGCTTCTCCGGCGACATGGAAGTGAATGTTGTGGGCATGGGGCCTAGGGCAGCAGAAACACGAATTGTGCAAAGGCAAAAGTTGTCACCACAATTTTCATGCTCATATTTGTTGCCTTCGCTGTGTAACATAAGTCTTATTTCGTATGCAAATAGCAGTGTGTGGGTGTGTGGGTGTGTGGGTGTGTGGGTGTGACCGTGGCCGTGGCTGTGGCTGTGGCTGTGGCTATGGCTGTGGCTGTGGCTATGGCTGTGGGTGTGGCTGTGGGTGGGTGTGGGTGGGTGTGGGTGTGTGGGTGTTGATGTGGGTGTGGGTGTTGATGTGGGTGCGGGTGTGGGTGTGGGTGTGGGTGTGTGGGTGTCGGTGTGGGTGTGTGGGTGGGTGTGTGGCTGTGTGGCTGTGTGGCTGTGGGTGTCAGTGTGGGTGTGTGTGGGTGGGTGGGTGGGTGGGTGTGTGTGGGGGGGGGGGGGGGGGGTGGGTGTGGGTGTGTGGGTGTGGGTGTGCTTTCAGTAAGCGTGCAACAACAGCAGACTGGACGGTAGGCAGGCCAGAGTGCACGCGTCACCGACGCCTGGAGTCAATGCACCATTTGGGTACACTGTGTGGCGCAGGGGGTCATGTGGCTGTCATTCCGGTCGCCATTACAGATAGTGAGGGTCGATTACTCCGGTCGAAGGACCCACTGCTGGCAAATGGCGCAAGTGCGCAAGGCCGCAATTCAAGGGATTCGTGCATATGCCAAGCAGTTGTCCGGCACAGTGCCGTGCCCCGACACGCTCCTCCCCCCCATCGCTCTTTCCTTTGCATGGGTGACACGGTACACCGCATGCGCACCACTTGTACATTCGGATGATTGACAAAGGGGCGGGGGCAGATGTGGGGCGTTAGTGAGCAGTGGCTGTAGGACCAGACCATCACGTTCTTGAGGGCCAGAGGATATGTGTAGGACCATAGGAAGCGAGGAGACCCGGTATGGCACATGAAGTGCCTGGGGGAGGGACTGGAGTGGCCTGGTCATTGGCGCTGGTGACATCTGCTGCCCTGTTTTGGTCCAAGAAGATGCACATACTTTTAAACCCCCCCCCGCGCCCCCACACACATTCAGGGTGGTCCTGGGGCAGTGAGCCAGGGTCTGGCCTCGGGTGCATATTGCAACACAGAGACGCACCCCTGGCCTGCACCGTGGGCCTCACCAATGGGGAGCAACCCAACCCGAGGACGCCAGTGTGGCCATACAAAAATGGTGAAACCCACCCACACACACACACACACACACACACACACACACACACACACACACACACACACACACACTTAAGACAACCCCCAAATTCAAGGTACCCCCCCCCCCCGGATCCCCTCGAAACTGAATACTAAAAGTACTCCCGCTTTGGTAACACACCCGCAAACAAAGCATGGCAATGCAACTGTGGAACAATGAAGTTGCTGCACCAAAACCATCTCCAACCAATCTGAACCCCCCGCCCCACCCTCTGTGACAGGCATTTTGTGCGACTCAGGGAAGAACCACTTCAGGAACCACCGTCAACCACGCCCTTTGTCTGGTGTGCGACGCAAACACCCTTGTCATCAGCATCCGGCTCAGGTCGGGAACCTTTAACTTTGACCTCAGACCCCTCCTCATTTAAGGCACCCAATTTACCAACACAAAAGTTTCCAACAAAAAATTATTTTCCAACCAGGCGATTGCTTAGTGGGCAAAATACCCCACCCCCCCAGGGGGGGGGGGGATATAGGGATGGATGGCTGGGTTGGCCCCAAAATTCATCATTTTGGGCCACCAGGCACCCCCCCCCCCCCAGAGGGTGCAGGAGCGCTTTTTGGGGGTTTTGGGTTTGTGCAGGGCTGTGAGATCGGCCTGAATTTTTCACTTTTTTTTTTCATAACATGTCAAACATCTTAACCCTTTGTTGCCATTAAGTGCGAGAACTGGGTTTTCCAAAGTCCCAGGTTCCATTCCTGCTGCTGGCAAACTTTTGCTGGTCAGTTCTGCTCTGCTTGTATGTGACTGGGTGGAGGGTATAGACCCCCCTCCCCCCAGGGTCACTAAGCAATGGCCTGTTTCCAACAAAAGCACCCCCCTCCCCAAGCCTTTTCAACACAAAATACCCCCCCCCCCCGGGAAGGTGCCCCCCATCCAGAGGCCAAAAAGTCGTCAGTTCAGAAAGGTACCTGACCTGAAGTGGGGGGGCAAGATCTGGGGCTTTGGACCACCGTCAGAAGGCCCTTCCCCTCATCCGGTGCCGTGCTCATGTGACGTCCCGATTCTGTGTTCAGGGTACGGCATTTATTTCACGGACTCTGCCTCTCAGGCGGAGGCCGTCAAAGAGGTATGTCTGGAGGGTTGTCGAGGGTTATGGGAGGGTTCAGTCAGTGGAATGCGGTTGTAGGGTCCATCAGCACCCGCACTGCGGGGCATCCGGCTGCTGTACTTCCGCTGCCCTGATGGCCCGGGATTTATCCGACGGAGAGCCTCTGGGCTACAAGTGTTCTGCGGCCGATGCCCAGGGCTGTCCAGTGTCTCCGTCCCCCCTTTCCGCACGTCGGCGGTCTTGCCGCTCTTGTACCCGACGTCATGAGCGGCGCGGGTTGTGTTGAGCTGGGACTGCCGCCCAGGGCACCGCCGACCTGCGCGCCCAGAAAGGGGGCGGCCTGGAGAAGGCGAAGGGGGGGTGGAGTTGGCGCACCCGGGGCACCCGGGGCACCGTTGTGTTGGTGTGTTGAGCCCCCCCACCCCCCCCCCCCGCAATGTGGTGTCTGGGGCGTTAGAGGGGGGGGGCCTGGTGCCTCGGGAGCGCGCACCCCTACCGCCACCGCCAGCGGCCCTCGTCAAGCCCCCCCCCCCGCCCCCTGGTCACCCAGACCCCCCACCAGCCGCCGTCCTACGCATCACCAACTCCCAGGCCAGCACCCCCCCTTAGCCCCCGCCACAACCGACCACAGGGGGGTGGGGGCGCCAGAGGCTGTCACTCCGAGGGTCTGGGGGAGTCTCCGACCGGCGGGTCGACCCCCACGCCCGCCTGGGCCTCATGCACACAGAAACACAGCGAGGCAGGCTATGGACGGCCTGTGGACAGAGGCGCGTGGACAGCAAAAACAGTCAAACGACCCCGGCAACAACCAGCACAGCCCCAACACACCAACCACTGGGCTCCGCGAACGCGGAAACGAGCACCAGCAAGAGCACCGGCCGCAACGGCCAACAGAAAGCAGCGACCCGACGCAACATGCGAAAGGGAGAACGGGTGACTGTCCAGGGCCCCGTAAAGAAACAACAACCCAAGAGAATGTCACACGGGGGGACCGCCGGAGGCTGTCGCTCCGAGAGTCTGGAGGAGTCTCCGGCCGGCGGGTCGACCCCCCACGCCCGCCCCTCACCCGCCCACGCCCTCACCAATCCAACCCGCCCTCCTGCACCACCCTCCACCTCCAGAGCCACCAGGCCCCACCAACTCACCCCCGGGATTTCCGCACGGAGCCCCTTGAGCCTCGGCTGTGAGGCAGCATCCCGCTGGGCCTGACCTGTGACCCTGGCCGTCGCCAGACCACCTACCGTACCACCGGGGGGAAATTTTTAGAAAGGGACAAATTTGATGTGGACAAATTTGGAAGCCCTACCTCGTATCAAATATTTCCTTCAATTTTAAGGATGCGATGTGTCAAAGGACAGCAACCATCGAGAGGCCATCAGGAAATAACAGCAGCCATCCCCTATGAAGCAACAGCAAGGGACCTTATACCAGATTTTTCCTTCATTTCTAAGGACCAGTTCCAAATATTTCCCCCCCTAATTTTAGCCCTCCCAAAAAAAACCCCCCCAAATTATTCCCCCGGTGGTACCGACCACTCATCACCAATCACCCCCCCCTTCCACGTGCTCCGGGCCGCACCGCTCCTTCACCTCTTCGTCCCACTGCTCAGTGGACGCGCGGGTTGGGGTCGACCGTGCCCTACACCCCCCCCCCCCCGCGTTGCTTCTCTTCTTTTGCTTCCGATGGTCTGGTTCTCTTTGGGGCACGTCTCTTTACGTACGCCTTGGGCTCGTTCAGTCCTTTTGTCCGCTCCCTGGGCACTGCCGTGGTAGTGGGCGGGGAGTACCAGGGGATGCAGGGCACGCCCACTGCCTGTGCCATTCCAACGTGAAGTCGGCAGCCGTCCGCTTTGACTGTGCCCTTGCCCTGTGGCTCGCCATGGACAACTCCGAGGACTCACCACAGTGACGGGCCGGGGGGTTGGGGTCCTCCTCGAAAGTGGGTACAACCGGCGTTGGGGGGAAGGCCTACCCTGCGACGCATGGGGCAAACCTTGGCAAGGCAGTGCTATTGCCTCTGTCTCTTCCATTCCCCAAGGAGTGCCCACGGGGGGGGCGGCCGGGCCGGGTCCTTGTATGCGACCCCCCCCCCAGCCCCCCCCCCCCCCCCCCCGAGTTTTGAAACATAGTTGGGGGGTGGGTCACATCAGGACCGGTTGTAGTCGCCCCCCCCGTGGGAGTGCCATCCGGTGCTGACCGCACCTTCACGCTCCCGTGGCGGGGGCTTGGGGCGTTCCCCGGCCCCGTGCCCTTCGCCTGTTGCAGGCGCACTGGGGGTGTGGCCAGGGGGTGTGGCCACGGGGTACAATACTTGCATTTCAGTATTGATACTGGCATTCGGGGGGAAGGGGGGGGGAAGCATGAGCCAGGGCGACGGGACGTCACGTGGCCAGCCCCCCCCCCCCCCCCGCAAATTACACACTGTTGCTGCCAACCTGAGCGCAGGGTGGGGTTTCCCCTTGGCTGGCGGGCCCTCTCCCTGGCGCGCGCCAAGCACATTCCCTGCCCTCTCTCAGTAAAAGCTGTCACAGTGTTTTGATTTGTTTGCACTCCTTCGCCACCCACCGAATTTGTTTTAATGTCTGGTTTTTCGTTTTCTTGAGATCCGTCATATTCGCCTGCACTTTTCCCAACCGCTGCTTCTTTGAGTCCCGTGGACGAGAAGAGAAGGGCACAGGGAGGCGGACGGCACACACTCTACGCCCTACCACGCTCTAGCCCCTGCCGTACGCTACTTTGGTAGCCAACCCTGCAAACCGGTTGTGTGGAGGGGTGTGGAGCTATGCGGAGGCTCTGGAGGGGCGGGGAGGGGTGTCGAGTGCTGTAGAGGGGTGTCGAGTGCTGTGGGGGGCTATGGAGGGCTGTGGAGGGGCGTGGATGGCTGTGGGGAAATGTGGGGCGCTGTGGAGAAGGGGTGTTATGGTTTCGCAGTTGCATCAGGTTTGGTCGTCTGCAGGGCAAACAACACGAGAGCAGCGAGGACTTGTTTCTGGTGTTGGGGCGTGTCAGCTTGGGTTGCCCGCTGTCCAGTGAGGCAGTGTCCAGGTGTGTCTTGTGCGCCCGTTCACGTTCACGCTCTGCGGGATGCCCCCGGGCCAACGAGATGGAATGCAGGGCCGCACAGGCCCAGCCTGAGGCTGAGTGACAAATTTGGATGTGGACAAGGGCACTCAGGGGCCCCTGTTGACCATTTGCTTATCCTCAGCCTTCTGCATGGGCCCAGGGTATCGGATTTGCATCCGCCTCCTGGCCTGGCCTGGCCTACACACATCTAACGCCTCCCAACACAAGAGCTCCACCGGAATCCGTGGGCTCAAGCCCCCGCGACCACCAACAGCACCGTGGACTCGCCCAGTGGGGCCTTCACACAGGGAAGCACGGGCGCACGGAGATGGCATGCGGGTTGTGGTGGGAGCACGGCGCGCCACCCCCGCTTGTTGCATGTCTGTCACGCGTCTTACCCAGTTCCTGAGGCCCGTCGACGGGGCGTGTGAACATCAGAACTTATGGTTCGGTCGCTTAGAAGTAGGACTGAGGAGTTGAACCTCGCAGTTCGTGCAGGTTGTGAATGATTTGGGCGTCACACACACGCACGCACGCGCGCGCACACGCACACGCAGACGCAGACGCAGACGCGCGCGCGCGCACACACACACACACACACACACGGACACACAATCATGTGCAGAGACACTTCGAAGCCACCGGATTACTACGACACCCCGGAAGCCTGCGCTTGCGCCCATCCCTCGTACGACTCCGTCGTCCATGGGTCGGAGTTCTCCATCTACAGCGGGGACATGTGCTACCCCGAGTTCATCCTGAGGTGTGAGGGGGTTGGAGTGCTGCGGGGGGGGGGGGGGGGCGGGGGCTGCCGGGATCGCCAATGAACGTGCCGCCGCCGACCCCCACCCCCACCCCCGTACCGACGACGCAGAGGTTTCGTGGAGGACCGATTCTGTGCTTTGCTTTTGGGTCAAGGAAGGGGTGCCCTGGGCTGGCGATCGGCAGCCGGCGTTGGCTGGCGTTGATAGTAGACCGCTGGTGGTTTGGAAAGGGGGGCTGATGGTTATTCGCTGACCAGTGGCAGTTGGCAGCGGTTAGGGATGTGGTTCTGGTGGCGCCAAAGGTTTCGCGGAATCCTTTGAGGAGGAGGGAGAGGGGGTCATGTGTGGGTGATGTGGGGATGTGTTTCCATCAAACGGTCGGATTCCACTGCATCGTACCCATCTCAAGTGGACCGTGCGTGGGCGCCATGGACACGGTCGACTGTCCAGGCCGGCAGACTGGGGCCAGATGAGCCCTTCTTGCCTCTCTTGTTCAGGCCGGCCGCTGGTATCCGGCCCGGAACGTCGAACTGGGTACACGCCCCCTTTGATCATGTAGTAAGACCGGCCTAAGATGTCATGCGTGACTCAGTAGGACCGGCCTTGCATGTCATGCGTGACTCAGTAGGACCGGCCCTGCTGTCGTACGTGACTCAGTAGGACCCAGTCTCACCCAACGGCTTCTGTTTCCCCGCACGCTACTTGCGAGTATGTTTTCGCCCGCGCCTCTTTGTCAGGGAGCACCTGCTGCTGTTCCTCAGGTACAAGGTCGTGGCCCAAGAAGAGATCTGGTCTTTGGACGCGACTGCGGACAGCGAGGGCACTCAGCAGACCAAAAAGACTCTGCCCAAGGTCCTGCGGCCCTGCCTGCCACCCTCCCCACACAGCTACGCCCTGAGTGTGCCCCCGACTGTCCCCCCGTGCCGCCCCTCCACCGGCCGTAGCCGCGGCCGCAGTAGCGGAGGAGGACCCACAAGACCAATGCGACGCACCACACTTTGATTGTGCCGTGTGGCGGTGGTGCAGCCTCATTTGCTTGGGGGCTGTTCTTAATCAACAGGGCCTTTTTTTTTTTTTTGTGGAACTCAGAACAGCCAGAGTTTTGCTTAACAACTCAGCATCTCCTGGCGGGGGGTCTGGAGCCCCCACCTCCCCCACCCCCCACCCCCCCTTAAGTTTTTGATTGGGCAATTGTTTCTCCGGGCCTTCGGCCAATCAAAGAATTTTTCTGGCGCCTTTGGCGCAAGTCAGTTGACGCCAAAAAATTTGTTCGGCGCCTCTAACAACTCAGGGTCTCCTGGTCGGGGGCGGGGAGGGGGTGACTCAGGGTCTCCTGGTTGGGGGGGGGGGGTGCCCCCCCCCACACCCCCCCCCCCTAAGGTAAACTGTGAGGACAGCACCAACGGCAGTCGGCCAGCGAATAAGCGACAGCAGTTGGTGATCCACCGAAAAAAGAATTGGCCAGTAACTGCCAACAGCCGCCAGTTACAATCGGCGCGGGGGGGGGGGGGGGGGGGCTTTGTGGGGGGACAATTTCGTGGGAAATTTTCGTCTTTGAAGAAGGTGGCGAAATTTTCCCCTGGCGAAGTTTAGGGCTATTGGCAGTGGAGTGCACCACGCTTTTTGATGTCCTTGTGCCATCCGTTTCTTGTGATGGCGCACAAAACCCGAAGGATGCATCAGGGCTTTCATTTGATCACTAAAACGTGGGTGACATCTATCCGATGACCCTTTCCAATTGATTTGAAAGTACAGTGCGTTGGGCATTTTATCTGGACATCATTTGCAGGCTTTGAGTGCTCTGTTACACAGGTCTGACAAATCTGGGCAGTAGCTCAGTTGGTGGTGCGTGATGCTGCAGATGTAGAGGCCCTTGGTTCCTTCCCTAGAAGGCACTGAGTTTTGCCAACGCTGGAGGTACAGTGCTGTAGCCTGGAAGGCCGGCGGTCGATATCCTCCGACCGCCGGCCTTCCACTTGGAGCTCTGGCGAAGACCCTCCCTCCCGAAATTTTCTGCGGTGAAACAGTCCCCGTACAACGCCCCCCCCCCCCCCAACTGTAGCCGCCAGAAATTTTTACCAAAATCATTTTTTACCAAAATCACCAAAATTTTGATTTTGGTAAAAATTTGGTCAAAACCGCCGGCTCAGGGGGTGGGGCCCTTACGCAGGCTGTTTGGTTGACTGCCGCAGTCCTTTTTGCTCAAGGCCCTGATTTGCGTCCGGGTGCCCTCGTCTCGTGCGGACGATCGCGCGCTGCCCCTCTCCTCTCGTCCCTCGCCCCCTGAGGCGCCCCGGATGCTGCGGCCGCCGGACCTCCCCCCTCCTCCGCAGGCCGCGCTGGAGGACCACAAGCCCTTTGAGGCCCCCCAGGGCCTGCCCAGCCCCTTCGGCAAGCCCCGCTCCACCGCCGACGCGCCCCCTCCGGCCCCGGCCTCGTTCGGGGACCAGCACCGGTCCCCCGCCCTCCCGTTCCTGGGGAACGGCGGCCTCCCGCCGCAGAAGCCGGCCCCCGAGCCCGACCTGGCGCACTCCCCCCCTGCGCCGAAGGTGCTCAGCGGCCTCACAGGTGCGCTTCCCCGGCCCCCCTCTGTCTGTGGCAGAGGCCATCCCAACGCCCCCCCAGAGGCTTGGATTGGAAATAGTTCAGGAGGAGGGTCAACCCCCCCCCCCCCTCGCGAGAGGCCAATGGGCGCCGCCAAAGGCAAACAATCAGATACCGAGGCCTTGTGCCAAACCCCCCCCCCCGGCCTCTTCCGGGGGCTCCGTTGGCACAAGGGGCTGTCAGGATGGGCAAGGCCGGGAGAGCAAAGGCACTCGGGGGTGAGAGGCTGATGGGCGCCGCCGCCTGCGGAGGGAGGGGGTTCGAGGAAAGGACAAGGGGAAGTGGCACGGGGCCAGTAGGCGGAGCCCACTTCAGATAGCAATGCGCTGGAGGCGTCATGCCAACCACCCCACCCCAGACCCCCGGGTCTGACACCGAATTCCTCGCGGGGGAAATTGAATTTCGTAAAGGGAAGAGATTTTATCGGCCATTTTTGGTACACGGACCCTGGGATATGAGACCTTCTCCCTTCCCCCCCCCTCCAACAGAAGCCTGAACACCCCCTGATCTGTCGCAACGACTTCTGATTTTGTCCCCTCTTCTCGGGACCCCCGACAACGCAGGGGTTACGCAGCGATTCCGCCCACGTGTGGGCCAGAGGTCGAAGTCCCCAGGGGATGGGAGTATGGCCCACCGCCGCCATTCCTCAGGTGAAGCTTCGTGTAGGCCACTCAGGACTGCGGAGGGTCAATGCACGGGATCACCATCATCAACACCCCCATTCAACCGTTCATTCGGTACTCTGTATTCTGCTGTCTGAATGCCCAACAACTTGACGCCACTTTCCATCACCCCTGCCTTCTCAGGGGTGCCGGCACATTGTTGCCATGGAATGTAGTTTCTGTTGTGATTTGGGTTTGTTGGGGGGTCCCATCCATCCCCCCCCCTCCCGTTTCCATTGCCCAGCCATACCAGCCGCCCCTCGGGCTGTTGTGGACAACCCCACCCCCACCGGCATGGGGGCCATTGTGCCCAGCACCTTAAACACACACGTGCGCATGCACCCACACACACATGCGCACGCACACAGGGCTGTCCTTTGGCTAGGACAGCTTAAGACGCCCCAAATTTTATTCTTTGTTAAGGACAGCCCCCAGGGACCACCAACCGCCGCCAACCGCCACCAACCACCAACCGCCAACCGCGGATCTTTGAAGTAGAGAAGGTCTCATGACCATGAAGCAGCGAGCGTCCCCATGAACTTTCGTTCATGTTGGCGTTACGAAGGCTTTTGGCCCCTGAAGGACAGCCCTGACCCCCTCACTCACACGCACACACACACACGCGCGCGCACAAACAACTGTTTCCAACGGAGCCTACAAAGCAGATCACTGCAGTGGAATTCCAGAGGGATTCCATGAAACACGAGGACTCCAATGCCACAGTAGCGCCAGTCCCATGGCATTGCTCAGGGCCTGGACGCCAATAGCACCCGGGAGGGAGAGTGACCCGGAGACACGGAATGCAGCCATATGAGACACAACCCCCATCAGGGGGGTGGGGTCCCTGAGAAACCGCATATCATGAGGGGGTTTGCAAAGCACCCAGCCCCCCCAAAACTGCTTTGTGGGGGGTGGGGGGGCAATGATGTTCGCCGATTTCCAAGAATCCCCCCGACCCCCATGGCACTGCACGCATTGGTATGGCCTCTGGAAGATGCGGGTGTTCAGGGCGCAGAACGGGACGGCCCGGAGACCGATCTGAGGCTGCCTGGCGGGTGGCTCATATGGCAAGCCCCAACCAGCCCTCCCCTCCCTCTCCTTCACCGTGCTGAGCATCGGTTGTGCTGGTGCCCGCCAGCCGTTATGGAACACCCCCCGACCCTCTCTCCGGTGCACCCCGACCTTGGGAGTCACACAACTCGCTCTAGCCCAGCTCTGCCCCTTCGTGCTTGCTTTGTGATTGCTGTCGTCGGGTGCACTGCAACCTATGGGCACCTCGACCTATGTGCTCTCTGACCTATGGGAGTCACAGGACTTGCTGTAGCACAGGTTTAATGATGTGGGGGCCAGGCCTTGTGCCAAATGGAAAATAAACGCATTTATTTGTTCATTTTTCAAAAACATCGATTTATTGGTGCCTATTGGTGTTTATTGATAGTTCTGCATTGTTTGATGCTGTTCGTGGGCCTCTGTGTAGTGCAATTTGGCTGCTTTTTGTTTCCATTTTAGACAAAGCACTCAATTTTACAGTGGGATATGCACACAAGAGGTGGACGCTCCCACAGATGCTCATTAAAAATGTCGATCCAAGGCCACGTTCACAAGAGAAGAAACAGCAGTTCCAAAAGTTGTTGCTTTTTTACACAGTTTCTCAAAAAAAACGAAAAAAAGAAACACCCCAATCAACAATCTGCAGGCCACCTGCCAAATGCCTTGTGGTCTGTGTTCATTTACGGTTTGGGAACTGGTGCATGACCCAGGGGGAAGCTCTGAGCCCCCTGTCACCGACCATTCGCCTTTTCGGGACACGCCTCAGCCGCTGGAGAAAAAACGTGAACGCCCGGTCCCACACACCCCATGACGCTCGAGGCCAAATGTGGGCTGGGTGGCCCTGAGCCAAAGCTACAAGTGCAGGTGCAGGTCCTGCAAACCCACCACCACCACCACCCCACCCTCTCCCAGAGCAAGGGGCACCGGCCGCACCGCACGGGACCCAACCAGCCTTTATGGAACCCCCGGCTCCAGCGTTACATTGGAACGGCCGACGGGAGGACCCCCCCCCCCAAGACCAGAGTGTCCGTCGTGGGGGAAAACGAAATGTACAATTGGGAAAATCGGATTGGGCCATTGTTGGTCCACAAACTTTTGGGCCCCAGACCCCCTCCCCCCCCCCCCTCCCCTCCTCTCTTCTAATGTTAGCTTGCCCGGCTCTCAGTTGCAGCCACCCACGGCCAGCGCTCGTACATTGTTCAATCAATGAGATCACTCTTGTGGCAATGCTCTCTCAATCCCACCCAAACCTGCAGCCCCCCGCCCTCGGGCGACCGGCAATGCCTGTCCGGTCTTAGTACGCCCCAAGCGGGCGGGAAAGGCCTCGAAGTGCATTCCATCCGCCTCATGCCACAGCCCACAAGCCCAGTCTACTGGAGAAGCTCGGCAGCACCAGCTTCAAGTTGGGCAGTAGTTTCAAGTCTCAGGCCCCTGCCTTTCTGCGCGGCAACCTGAGCGCTGGGGCGGCCCCGCAGCCTCCGCCCACCCCTGAGAGAGTGCCGGCCCGGTCGCCAGTGGTGGACATTCACAAGGACCCGGAGGTTCGTCCCCCACCCTCGCCCTCACCCTCGCTGTGCCGGTTGTTGCCACGCATTGTTGGAAGGGCCGGTCAGAGATGGAGAAAATAGTGACCGAATTGTTTTGGTGGGGGTGGGGGGTGGGGTGGGGCGGGCTCTGAGAGATGACAAAATGACGATTACGAAACGCCCTTGTCCCTCTTGCGGTAAATTTTGCTGCCGAAGCCGCCGAAAGTGGTCAAAAGTGGTCCAAAACCTCGAAAAGAAAATGTCATGAGGCCCATCCAATTGATCAGCGGAATGTGCTGAGCGTGAAGATGTGTGTTGGGGGGTCCAAAAATTGTTTGTTTTTTCAAGGGTTGAAAATGGTGAAAATTGGCCCGAATTGGCGTGCCGAATTTCGTCATCGGGGGGGGGGGGGGGGACCCCTCACTAGATCCATCCCTGCCGCCGGGGTCCCTTGCAGTTGGGTGCGCCGGGTTTTCACTTCGGGGGGGGGGAGGGGGTCGATAGAGCCCCCAAAAACTGGGGGGGGGGGGTTCGGGAAAAGGGCTCAATTGACAGGCACCATTAATCAGTCATTAGGAACTCTGGCGCCAAAGGCGCCGAATTTTTTTTTGAGCATTAAAATTGGTCAAATTTGTTTTAACCAAATATATGGCAAATGGTGACTTTTCTGAACCCCCTCGACGTGCCGATTCTGAAAATCCCATTTTCTTTTTTTGCCCTTTTTTGACTGGGTCACCTCCGAGGCCCAGGGGTCAGTCTCGGTGGGATTTTGGGGGTCCCGTCTATTGAGCTTTTTTTGGGGGGGGGGTCCAGACGGAGGGCTCTATCAACCCCCCCCCCCCCAGGAAGTGAAAGCCCGCCCGCCCCTGTTTTTGTTCTGCGACTGGGATTGGGCCGTCCTGACCCACTGGAGCCACCAATGAATGCTCTGTGCTGGTTGGCTGTGCACACAGCAGGTCGATGGAGGCTGGTGCACAGGGGGTGGAGGAGAGTATGGGAGTGTTTATGCTGTTCTGAGTGGGTGCATGGGGCATAATACAGGCGGAAGAGGGAGCGGACGACGTTCCTATGGCCAGGGAGTACCGCTGTAATTCTGGGGGGGGGAGGCTGGCGATAGGCAGGACGCTAGGTACTTAGCACAAGGATGTTGCAAGAACCAACATCACCAAGAAAGGCCAAAAAAAAAAAGAAAACCTCACCTCCTGGACGCACCTCAAACACACTAAAGAACCACCAAAACACCAAAAAGCACCAAAACACGTGCACGGGGGCCAAAAAAACACCAAAAACAAAAAAATAGTGCTTTTTTCAAAAAAAAACAAAAAAAAACAGGTGACTGGTCCGGCGATTAGCACATCCTTGGGAACACCCATCACAGTGGCGGCATGCCAAGCCCTTAGTAGCTAGCCTGGGCCGGCAAGAGGGTACTGGTGTGTTGTACCAGCTGCCGGCAGGCGGGGTCCCCCCCTTTTGTGGTTTGGTTGAAAGAAGACATTGAGGGCGCCGCAGGGATGCCTGTTGATACCTTCCAGATCCATGGTACATCGGGTGTCCCAGCGAAGGTCCTGGGCACCGAAGGTTCCAACAATCACCAGTGAGCATTCCCATGTCGTCTCCCGGACCGACACGAGTCATAGGCCGTGGTCTGGGTACATCGCAGTGCCATTCATATTTGGCGCTAACACCTGCCAAAACTTTTAGTGACACCTGCCGACACCTGCCAAAACTTTTAGTGACACCTGCCGACACCTGCCAAAACTTTTAGTGACACCTGCCGACACCTGCCAAAACTTTTAGTGACACCTGCCGACACCCTCCAAAACTTTTAGTGACACCTGCCGACACCTACCAAAACTTTTAGTGACACCTGCCGACACCTGCCAAAACTTTTAGTGACACCTGCCGACACCTGCCAAAACTTTTAGTGACACCTGCCGACACCTGCCAAAACTTTTAGTGACACCTGCCGACACCTGCCAAAACTTTTAGTGACACCTGCCGACACCTGCCAAAACTTTTAGTGACACCTGCTGTGGCAGGTGTTAGCACCAAGTCTGGTGCCATTGCCGACACCGTCCGATGAGTCCAGGCACCCAGGCACCCGGGGTCAGGGTTGCGCCCCCGGGGGTGCACAGCCGCACAGGCCGAGGGAAGGAAGGGGGCACCACTTGCTGGGCACCTTCAGGGCCCCCGAGACAAGCGAGGTCGTCCTTTCTCCGCCCCCCCATCCCGGGGGGGAGGACACCCACAGCGACGCGGGCCTATCGGAGTGAGGGAGGCACACCTTCCCCGACCCACTCCTCCCGACTGCCCAGCTGTGCACCCCGTCCACCCGCGCCGTCCCCCTGTACCTTTCGCCCTTGCCTGCCCTTGAACTTCCCTCGAGCACCCGTTGTGAGGGGGAGCGAGATCGGTTGTGGTGTGCGCGTGCACATGCCGGTGGCGGGGCTCCCGTGGCCAGGCATTGGTGCGACTGCCCCTCGCAGGCTGCACCTCTGACCCCTGGGGCTGCCCAGGATGGGTGGCGGTGTTTGTCCAGCCTGACTTGGGGGATGCAGGTGGGGGTATGGCAGGGAGCACTGCCGTACCCCCCCCCCCTGTCTAAGCCACAGCGGGCGTAGAGACCGTATTGATTCCGTACCTAATTTAATTCGGTTCGAAATGTAGTGCAACCGCAGAAGACATGGTTTTCGTGACAAATCTGCCAATTACACGGAGTCATGGACACATTTGTTGTGATTGTTTGCCCACTCGAACCCGCAGAGCTCTGATTTTGGGGATAATTTGTGCATTTTCTTCCCCTTTCTTGGTGGTGGTGTGTGTGCCAGTAGTTGTATGTGTCGCGCGCAGGCTACGGCCTTGTCCAAGCTACAGTAGGCGTAGGGACCATGTTAATTTGGTACTTTGGCGTACCTTAGACGGGGGGGGGGGCTGTACACGTATGCATTTTCTTTTGCCACAGCCCCTACTTCTGCCTTGGCCGCCGAACGCTCTTTGTGCCTGTCCTCTGCCACCGCCTCTGTCGATGCCCCGCTTTCACAGCCTGAATCGAAGGACCTGACCCCCAGCTCCGCCGGCTCAAGTTGGCCCCGCTCGTCCCCCGCGGACCGGGACGGCCCAATGTCCGAACTCTCACGGGCAATCGAGCGGAGGATCGGGGGCGACCCGGAGGACTGGAGGTGCGTTGCTGTGCCCCATCGAGCCCTTCCCTCGGGGGCGGATGGATGCGCTGCCCCACCACTTCAAATCATCCAAATGCGGGGGACCCGTAACGAAGCCAAGCCCTCCTTGGGGCCCGGGGGGCGCAGGGCACAGGGAAGGCGCAGGGGGGGGGGGGGGGGCGGAAATCGCGCCTCCTGACTTCCCGGAAGAACCCCCCCCGCCACCGGTCCCATATCGGGGGGGGGTCTGACAGGTCCTCTGGCCACACACAGCGAACACAGCACCAACCAACACCCCCCCCCCCATCCGACATGGCACGTTGCACATCTCGTCATCCAAACGCTTGGGGGATGGGGTCAGCGTATTGAGAAACCTGCCAAAAACTTTTGTGACACCTGCCGACAGCTGCCGGAGAATTTTCCCGACACGTGTGAGTGCCCGATGGGGGGTGTGGTGTGTGCAACAGGACGCGTGTCACTCTGACACCTGCCGACACCTGCGTTGGCAGGTCGTATTATTGGGGGGGTGGGGAATCATGCAGGCTGGAATTTCTGCAATTCAAATTCTGTACGAAATTTTTGTGCGCAATTTGTTCGGTGTTTTTCAGGATTTGTGCGGGTATACGGTACGCATTGCCTTTGCAACCTGACAGCCATGCAGGAGTGCTGGTTGATGCATCAGGAAAGCGCCCACTGTTTCTTATGAGCAATCATTGGGAACCATCCATAATTTGTTCACTCATTCTTAAGAAGTGGCACAGATTTTGTCGCGCCAGAATTTGTAGATTCATATTTTCCCCCGCACGGAATTAACCCCCCGCCCCCCCTGTCGCAAGTATGGTGGTGGTTGGGGGGGGGGGGGGGGTCAGGTCAGTTTGTAGATTTGGAGACGTGCAAAAGTGCCCGGTGCCCCTGGCACCACCCAACTGCGAGTGGGACAACCCGACAGCCACAATGGGATGCAGGGAGCGACATGCTACCCCCCCGGCACCGCACACCAGAAGCAGTGAGCATGCCAGCAGAAAAAGAAAGAGCCCGAAACTGGGAGGAACGCAAGCAGCAAAACAACTGGGCACAGGGCCGCCAGACTTTCAGTTAATGCGCATCCCACTTTTTTGTGTTTGTGAATCCTTTGCATCCCACAGACAAAAAGTGTGAACACATGTGAATCCCACAAATGACAAGTGTGCACACATGTGATGACCGTCCCGTTTATGTCCTGCTGTGTGTGCCCATGTTGCAGTTTGTTGTCGTGTTGTGTGCCCCTTATGTGTGTGCCTCTTCCAATCCAGCACAAATGTTTGTGCATGTGAACCTGTGAGGTTGTGTGTGAGTTCATGTGAATCCCATGTTACAAATGTGTGAACACGTGTGAATCCCACAATCAAAAAGTGTGACTCCAAACGCGCACGGAGTCGCATTAACTGAAACTCTGAGGGCCGCCCCACACACTGCAGTGAGACGAGCCCCAACAGGACACACAACAAGACACAAGGGAACCATGAGGTGCGAGCACTGCAGCAACCACCAAATGCGGCGCACGCCGAGCGAGCCATCAGCAAACACCCCCCCCCCTCCCTCTACAAGGTGCCCACATACTCCACAAGGGCGGGGGCTGTGCCCCGCGCGCCGGGAGGTGCCCACCATGGGGGTGGCAACAGGGCCGTGAACAGCCAACCGCGCACGGGACAGTCCGCGCCGTACGGAGATGTGAAATCCTCGTATGGGGGGGCAGGCGGGTGGGACAGGAGGGGGTGCGCGACATGGGCACCCAGGAGCGCCACCAGACAGGGGGAGGAGCAACACAGACACACAGAACGCGGGAGCCACACCAAGAGGGACAAGGGCGAGCACAGCAGACAAGGAGGAGGGGCACAGCAAGGCAGGAGAGGCAACCAGAACAGCGGGAACGGGGAACCAGAATGGAGCGGATGGTGGAGCGTGCGCATGGGAGGCAGCAACAATAAAGGGGATGGCTTGGCCAGCCAGCCCCGTCGCTATCGGGTGCCAGGGCAACCCCTGCTCAACCGGCATCAGGTGGGGGGTGTCTCCCGCAGCCCAGATGGGCTGCTTGCGCAACAGGAGCGGGAGCCCATCAGGGGCAGATCAGCCGTGAGGGGGAAAAGGACATATGGTGGACGGCCCGGACAGCGCGTGGAGGAACAGGGCACATGGGCCTCCCGCACACAGAACCACAGCGAGGCAGGCTATGGACGGCCTGTGGACAGAGGTGTGTGGACAGCAAAAACAGTCAAACGACCCCGGCAACAACCAGCACATCCTCAATACGCCAATTATTGGGCGCCGCTGACGCGCAAACAGCACATCCCGCCACATTCAGCACAGCCCCAACACACCAACTACTGGGCTCCGCGAACGCGGAAACGACACCAGCAAGAGCACTGGCCGCAGCGGCCGACAGAACGCAGCGACCCGACGCAACATGCGAAGGGAAGAACGGGCGACTGTCCAGGGCCCCGTAAAGGAGCAACAACCCGATGGAGTGTCACACAGGGGGGGGGGGGGGGTTGAGCGGCGATCTGGCGCGACGGCATGGGGTTCATGGTAGGGACCGAACGGCGTATGACTCGGGGGTGGGGCGTGGGGCCTCGTCTGCCACCCTCCGCCCTGGCCCCAAGGAGACTGGCCGCTCGTATCTGGGCACTGAGGCGTGATTGTGGAGGCACTGACGGCCACCGACCTGGACATCGGATGTGGGCGGGCCCTACCGAGTGACGAAGGGGACGGGGCTACGGATCATTCAGCGGTGCATCGCATTCGGGCGATTCTTAGCGAGTGCCGGTTGTCGGGCCGGGCCCCGGTCGCAAGTCTCCCCCCCCCCCGTTCCCGCTTGGTCCGCTGCTGTGCGTTCCAGGCCGAAGAGATCCACGGGGCCACGGATTGAGGACTTGGATGTGGAGCCGGGCACGTTCCAGATGCTCAGCGCCGCCGCCCAGGGCCAGCGCCCGCCGGCGTTCACGCCCTTCACTCTGGACGGCGACGCCGACGAGGACACAGGGAACAGCGATGCCCCACACGAGGTCTGTCGCTCTACCTCCAAAGCCTCTGAGGTCCCCGGATTGTCAGATACTTTCAATGTCCCCCATTTTCCCGCCCGGATGCCGGACACTCCGTTCTGCAGAGGGAACTGATGGGAAGGTCTGCGACCTCCGGAAAAGTGGGGGAAACGGGATTGGGGAACATGGGTATCTCGTTGCGTTTTTCTCCCGTTTTTCTCCCATTATCCCTCCATTTTTATGCCACTGTTCTGCCACTTGCGGAGGTTCTTCATACAATTTCAGTAATGATCTTATGATGAATCCCGATTTCCCCCCCATTTCCCCTATTCCCCCCCATTTGCCCCCCATTGTCCCCCCCCATTGTCCCCCCCATTTGCCCCCCATTGTCCCCCCCCATTGTCCCCCCCATTTGCCCCCCATTGTCCCCCCCCATTGTCCCCCCCATTCCCCCCCCCCATTTCGCCCCCCATTCCCCCCCCCCATTCCCCCCCATTTTGTCGTGTCTTTCCCCACTTTTCCAAGGCGTCTTCGGGGCTTCGGGGACTTCGGACTCGAGTACCTAAGGAGCCTTGGACCTCTGGTTACCCGGGAGGGGGGGGGGGGGGGGACAGGCGAAATTTGGAATGGCAAAAGTTGTGCCGGATGGTGCCACGGCATTTTCAGGTCCGCAGGTCCGTTCTCGATGTCCTTTCCCGCGCTCGTGGCATGCACATTCCTGCGGTGCCCCCGCCATTTGCCCTTTGCCCTCCAGAGGCGTCTCCAAGAAATCACGGCCAGCCGCTAGGAACTGGCAGCAACCATTCGTGGTCTCTGCCGGGGCTTAAATCCGGAGGCAAGCGCCCCCCCCCCCCCCCTCCCGCCATGGCCCGGACTCAGCACGCCCACAAAGCCGAATTGACCTGGCGCTAAAGCCCAGAACCGACAGGCCTTGTCCCTAGCCCCATCCAGGGAGGAGGGAAAGAGGACATCAAGCCTCGAGGACAAGCGAACAGCCAGACGAACTGATGGCCGAACTGAGTGAGCGATGAAGGCCGTGACGGCAGGCGCGGTTGGAGCTAAGTGGCGGGTCCACACCTGACCAATTGATGCCCCCCCCTCCGGTCTCAATGGTGTTGTTCCCGGCCGTGACAACTGGAGGGTGGAGATACCAGGCAATCTTTCCGGACCCTGCAATGGGCCATGGTGCGTCACCCATCTCCAAATGGTGCCCCTACTTTTAGCCTCTGGATTCTTGTTGTGCCTCATTCCCCGAAGATGGTGCCAAAATTCCCCCGAAGCGTTCAAGAACGGGCGCCAAATTTTCTCTGCACCAAATTTGGCCATTCCAACTTTCGTTTGTACCCCCCCCCCCCCCCCCCACCGTCCGGTACCTGGGCACCTGCACGCTGCCGATGCCCTGTGCCCGCCGCGAATGTGGACGGGGAAGTGCCCGCGTGTGACTGCGACTGCGTTCCAGAGGACATCTCCGCCACAGCGCGAGGGGTACTGGCCTCCGGAGGGGGAGCAGGAGCCCATCGTCAGGCCCGGCGTGGCGTGTGACGCATGCGGGGGGCGTGGCGTGGCGCAGGGGGTGGCGTGGCGTCGCGGGCGCCGCCCCGCACGGCGCGCTCCGCGGGCAGTGCCCCGCGCGTTGCCGCACGGCCGGAGCCGCCTCCGCGTTGTCTCGCTCAGGACCCCGACGAAGGAACTGATATTTTGGACTCGCATGACGACGGCGCGGCCAATGGCGCGGTGGAGCAGTCGCTGTAACTTCGGCGCGCATTGGGGCTCACCGACGCGCGGCCAAGCGAGCCCCCCCGATCGGTTTCGGTTGGTGTGGCCCTTCGGCACGCGCTAAGAATCGCCCGAGCGCGATGCGCTGCTGAACACTGCACAGCCCCGTCCCGTCCGCCACTCGGTCCGCCCGCATCCGATGTCCGAGTCAGTGGCCGTCCGTACCTCCCCAATCACGCCTCAGTGCCCAGGCCGGCCAGTCTTTTCCGGGCCAGGGCATGTGGCATGCCCCCCTAAAGCCTTCGTTTCCATCCACTAATTGCCCCCCCCCCCCCCCCTAAAGCTAAGAATGTTAGGATTCCTGCCCAGGCCCCTGGCGGGGGCGTCGGCACGGGAACAAGATACGACCCGATTCTGTTCCCCGCTGGGGATTGCACGCGTGCGTCTTGGCCTCCCCGACAACACAACATTTGACCGTGTGCCTCTTGGAGAGGCGCTCGCTGTTCCGAAGTGATGCGATTCCGCAGGGGTGGGCCCATGGGCCCCCGCGCGCGCGCGCGTATGTGTGCGGAGGAGGGGCGGGGTATCTGGGGTACCCCCGGAAGGGCCCCGACAAGGGCTCTCCATGCGGATGTCCAGGAGTACGCACATGCCCCCACCCTGTCCCTGGCGCTGGTTTTCCGGAGGGAACACCACACAAAACTGCGTTTGGCACATATCACAATGCCCGGCCCGACCTGCAACGCGCAGCATGTCGGGCTGCCGCGTGCGCCTGGGGGGGCCATGCTGTTGCCGTCCTGGGAATCCAACACCAGCCTTCGCCCTCGCCCGACGGGAATGCGTTGCTCCTCATCCTCCAAAGCGCAAGCATTTTCCGAACCCGCCGATCCAACGCCTGGAACCATTTTGTTGGTTGTCGGGAAGCTTCCTTTGAGTTCAATTTCGCCTAGTTAGTGCCCCTTTCATGACCAAGGGATGATGAATCCTCTGGGGGGGGGTCTCTGGCGCACACCCCGAGCGTGTTGCACATGCCCTCGCATTCCTCGTTCACGGCATACCCGGAACGAGCGCCCGACTTGCCCGCCACTTGTGCAACTGTGCTCACCCCCTCGCCTGCACATGCGTTGTATTCACGATCCCCACCGCGGGGCTTGGTGGGGCAGTCGATGTGGAATGAAAGGAGGTGCTGACCAAAAAGTGTCTGCCGTCATAGTGTGATACACAGAGCCGGCGAGGGACCGGAACAGATACAGTGAAACGGCCCGTTTCTGGGACCCCAAACCAGGCGTATTTCCACATTCTGGACACCCCATCTCTCTGGCGCCATTGCGAGGAATCCCTATTCTCCCGTCCACAACCCTTCCCTTCTCTGCCACCATGAATGTGCATTGCACCCAATATTTCCACCCCTGTGGCCCCGTTGGCGGCCGCCAGGCACAAGGGACAAGGGGCCAACGTTGGGTACTTACCTGCAGCACATACATGTGAATATGTGCTTTTCTACCCCCAGCGCAGTGCTCGCTTCTACCATCGAAATCAGATTCAACAGTCAAGGGAAACTGTGCACATCAGCACACTGCAGTGCGGATGTGGTTGCTCGGCTTACTGTGAAGTGGTGTGCGTTTGGATGTGGGCGATGTGATTCTTCCGGCCCCTCGCCACACCACACTGCAGCAGAAAATATGTGTACAATATGATGCTTTGTCTGCGGATTTGGGTTTGGGTGGGGTTTTGCCCAAGTGTATCAGGCGTCCCAGTAAGTGTGCAATTGCACGGGTGATTGCGTGTCTCAGGAGATGCGATGCACACCCGTTTGGCTTTCAGACAGAAGCAATGGCACATGCAGAAGATGCAAACACGCGTTGAGAATTTTTGTCTCGGTCGGCGCCGTCACGGCTCGAGGCCAACAGTTCTACCACTGGCACAGCACCCACCAAAAGACAGCACACAAGCACACGGAGTTGCACAGTCCACCACGGTCACCACTGAGCGACCACATCTCAATCACAGGAGCACAGCTTCAGCCAGCGCCAGGCCCTGACTGTGGATATGTGAGGTTTGCTCGTCCTCAGGGGGTGCAAGGGCACTCCCTCGATTCTGATCCTGAAGTGACCACCTGGCCGTCAGAGTGGTCACCACAGTGCTGTGTTCCTGATCCCCCGACTGCCTGCAGCAGCAAGGATCACCCTCTTCCGTGGCCTCAGGGCTGGCCCGAGGAGCTTATATATTGCCATGTGGGATCAGGCCAGTGAGTCCTGCTCAGCTTGGCGGGTCTTGCTCTGCAGCCAGCAGGGATGATTTTTGTGTCAGCTTCTGGTGTTGGGCAGCTGTGCATGACGAGCTTCAAGTGGTTTGGGGCCAAGCACTGCAACAGGAGTCTAGGTTTGTGGGAGGCGTTCTTGAGTCAGTCAGTCAGGCCTGCAGCAGAGGGAACGAACACAGGTGTTCATCTTCTTTTCCACTTTCCAACCCTGAATGACAGCCCAAAGAGCTAATGTGGCATTGTTGCAGTTTGCCATGGGTGGTTTGCCGACAGCAGTTGCTGGTGGACCAGCTCTCTTAAGGTGCAAGCACACGCGCGCCAGCTGTATCTATTCGCTCCTTTGGCACGGAAGCATTAGCATTGTCTTTACACCATCCTTACAGCAGCAGCAACAACAACAACAACAACAACAACAACAACAACAACAACAACAACAATATTCATCACCAGTTCAGTCTGAGACTGGGCCTGGGTACCACTCTGCCCAAGGGCTGTATATGTACAACATTACATGCAAAGATACCAGTCTTTCCTTACCTTACCTTACCTCACGAGAGTTCATGTCAGGCTACAGTTAGTGCAAGAGGTCGTCAATGTGTTTGGGTGGGCACTGACTGTATTTCTTCTGCCATGGCTGGCTGTGTGGTGTTTGGTTTTACTCTCTACCACTGTGTTTTCAAAGTAACGTGAAAGGGATGTGCCGTGCAGTGGGTGTGGATACTTGTGTTTTATTATCCCCCTGGTGATGGCAACATGCACTCGTGTCCTTAAAAGGTTTTGTTTTTAGGAAAAAGAGTACATTGCAATCTCCATTTCAAGAATACTGGTTTCTAGATTTTAGGCAGGCAAATATTCTTAATTTCACTCTGAGGCAAAGAGGCATGTGTGAAATGGCACTCGCAGCTTGACATCCGCCGGATTTAAAAAGCCCAAGTTTTTTTAAAAAGCTGCGGGATATTTACACACTTTACAACTGCAATGTAACCTGATGAGCAGAGTTCCACAAAGACATTTCTGATTTTGGCCGCTGTCAATTTACTCTTGTCATTAATTAACTGCACACATAATTTTTGGTGCTCCTCTCGACAGAAGGAGGCCAGAGCCATGCATTTGGATTGTGTGAACATTGTGAAGCCTCCCGGAATATTGGCGTACGTGAGGGCAGCTGTTCTAAATGCAGCCAGCACAGCAAGTGATATATGTGAGCTTGCGGAGTCTATACTAATCAAAGCCAACACACACGCTTCAATTGATCAGCCAGATCGGTAAGGTAGTGGTCACGCATTTACACAGAATTTACCACACCGGTCATGTTAGATGTCACAAGCAGGCCTAGTCGTGGGTATGAAACAACCCCCATATGGGAGATAAAACCACCCACAACCTTTTTTTTGGCCATTTTTGACTTCTGGGGTTGGTTTGTTCCCCCAAAAGGGGTTGTGTTATCTACCCATTTGGTCGTTTGGGAGGGGGGGGGTTATCACCCCTTTAGGGTGGCTTTGTCACCCCTTTTTGGTTGGTTTTATCCCCCACCATTGGGTGGGTGAGGGGGTTGTCACCTTTTTATGGTGCATACCAACCGCCACCCCCCCACCGCGCCCCGGGCCAAAAGTACCAGAGAAAAACCCGTTGGGGGCTTTTTGGCACAAGTTGGGGAGTTTTACGAGGGGGCTTTTGGAACATTTTTGTTTGTTTTTTGCATAATTGCTTTGATGATAGATTTGCCTCAAAGTTGCTGCATTCGTAAACATCAGATTGCATAGCAGCGCCCCGCGGGTTTGAGATTTGCTGCAGAACAACAACACCAAAATCATCATGCAACATTTCGCAGGGCACATTGCTCAAGCTGCTTGTCTTTGCTTTGTTTGTGTCAGTTGTTACTTTGGTGGCACAAAACCACGTTGGGGTGGTTTATTCGCCCTGAAGGGGATCATTTTGACAAGAGGGGTCTTTTAGTCCTCCAAAGAGGTAGTTGTATCCTCCAAAAAAGGTGGTTTAATCGCCGCAAAAAGGTGGGCATAAAACCGCCTACGGTGGTCTTAAGGGTGCATGGGGGTTTTCTATCCCTTTCGTTGTTTTCAATTTCAGTACAACGTTCACCATCTTCATAAGTAAATAATCATCCCCACCTTCATTAAATTCTTTTGGATCAGTTTCTACAACCCATGCATCATCAACAACGCACTCATGGTAGTATCAACCCGTAGCGACAATTGCAAGAGAAGCATCCGTACTTAGCATCTACAGAGCATAGCAAAACCAAGGACCGTAAAAACAGAAGCTACCAAAGCATAAAAGCATGTAACAAACCAAAAGCACACACCAGCTTTTAAAGCGTGGGGTGTATGTACCGGTGGCTCGGAGGAAATCTCGACGTTTGTGAGTAATAGAGACACCAAATAGCACTTCGATACTTTCCGAACGTTGATGTGGGCTATGATACTCTATCACGGCAGAGGAAAGATGATATGTTGAGCCCATTTTACATGACATGTGGTCAGTGGCAACCATGTGAGGCGCCAAAAAGAAGCTGTCGAGGGCCCCAAGGAAGGTTTGGTTTTTCTGCACACTTGTTGTATTCTCATGCAAAATTCGGTGCCATAGTACCAATTCAACAATCGTTTCATGAAATGCAGCACTGCGGTTTATATCAAAGAGTGAAATTGAACACCATGCAAATATGTTTAGACCGGAATTCGACGCAACTGGTTGTTGTGGCCTACTGCGAAGGTGAAAAACGAAGACGATGAAGGGGACAGGTAGACCTAAGAGGTCGTCGGTGAAATTGTGCAATGCCGAAAAGGCGTCTATTTTGGTGTCCAATATCCTTTGCATTCCACATCGTTGTCATATTCGTGGGGCAAAGAAAAACTGATGGCTTCTCTGCTTTTTTGGTGAAGGCATGGCGGTCCCCCGCCCAAGAATTGTAAAATATTGCTCGCATGTGGAGTTCACCGAAGGACAGGCGCGTATTTATAACAGAGTAGAGTCCGCCCAAGGTGCTGAGCACTTTGAAGACTGAATTCATGGGCTGCGAGCAAACCTAGCACATTGTAAAACAACTTGGCCTTGGTGAGTAGCAATGTGTTTTTTGTGCTGGATGATCATTGAAGTTGTTTCAAAGAAGAGTAGGAGGACATGTGAAGGCCCTGGATATTTTGTGCACGGTGCATGTAATGTAAAGTCTTGGGACTATTTCCTTGGGGGGGAAAAAAATAAAGTAGAGGGCTTGAGACAGGGCTGGGTGGAGCTCTGCAAGTGACGAAAATATTCCTTTCTAAGACAAGTGGACACAAAGCCGGTCAGATGCTGTTTCTCTTGATGTTGAGCTTAAGACATCTCCGAAACAACTCAATCCGTCGGTTTCTGTGTTGTGTGCTGCTCATCTTCTTCTTTGTTGTCGTATCTCTCCTGCATTTGTAGGTTTTGTCCATTTTTCTCGTGTGGCTTGCATGACGAGTGTTAATCACAGGATGAGAACTTTTGAAATGATGCCCATCATCACGCAAGAAACGCAGCCGAGATGCACTCAAACTTCTCCACTTACCGTAGCTCTTTGAAACCCCCTCATCGCATAATAGGCTTTTGAAAATGCAGATGTAAAAAAGATGTTCCACACGTGACATATGACTACTGAACGACCACGCTACATAGCTTGAGAAATTGATGTCACACGTGAAGGTAGAACACTCGGAGAAGTGAAAAGTCCGAAAAAGTCGAAATCTGAAATTACGAATTTTGCACTTCGATACTACTTGCCGCCTGAGCATGTCGGCTGTCATGCTATTCATATTTTACGAAAATTTTACGCAGCTTGCCAAAATCATTGACAGTTCATTCGGGATTCGAGTTTTGTAGTAGCAGTTTTTGAGATTCGTTCATGCTTTTTGCTTTTGGGTGTTCCGTTCTTGTAGGAGCATGCTCGAATTACCTCAACACAAAGGTGTGGAGGACTGTCACATCACAACAAACCTTCAAAATGTGCACGATGAAGCCGCCCCACAATGCAACAAAAAGCACCCAAGAAGTTGCTTGCCTCGGAAACTGCTTGTGAAGCAATGCCTCAATGTCGGTAGCGACACTGACAAACTTGGGTGCGGTGGATTGCAACCCAAAGCCACAAGGTGGTTTCCATGTTGGACCAAACATCTTATAATGCCTTGCATCTACACATATGTGCCTTGCTTGCCTTGCCGTGGTGCATCATGACATAGTGCACCACGTGATGAGCTTAAGTGTTCATGGTTCACGGTTCCGTATCTACCATTTAGCACCATGTGTGCATTGAAACAACAACTTGCCAACACCGGCAGCTTTGACCAATAACGTGCTCGCGGAGCTCCTGGAGAAAAGCATGTTAGATGTATGTTTGTTCTTTCCAATGGAGATAGCAGTAGCTGTGAATTTGAAAATGCTAGCGATGAATTTCATTTGACGCATGTCATCACGTAAAAATTGCAAATAATATAATTTTCTTTTCTTTCGTGTCTCATGTTCACAGATGCCGTTTTTTTTTTTTTTGGCTACGACGATATAATCCTCTATTCTTCCAATGTGTAGCTGTTTATTTGCTTGTCATTGTTGCCACCACCTGCGTGGACCATGTGTTAACCAGAAATCATTACAAATTTGCCAATGAGGTTGCACGACGCCCTGTTGAATGTGCAAACGCGATTTAGTTGTCATGCAAGCGTGATTTGGAACTTGGCAAAATGCTCTCTCCTTGCGTGTTACCCTCAAGATGCAAATCATATTTCATGATGCAGCCCATTCGCAATCAGTATCATGTACTATTTGTAGCCTGCTAGTGCCTCTTTTTCCAATAAATGTGCTCTATGAATGGCACAAAACCAATTTTGATGTCGGGGAAGGGTCGCAGGGAATGGATAATTCAATTTGCAGCACGCTGTCGAAGAAACATACACCGGAAAAAAAAATTCTGGGCACCTTTCGCTGACCATAGCACAACAGCCGTCCCACCACCGCACCGTTGCCTGATCCCCGATCCCCTACATCATAGGGTGCCCAGTTCTATTACGTAAGGGTTTTGAGTCAATTCGTGTTTCCAAATATCTCAAAGGAAGCCCATCCCCTCTGACATTCACGTTTTATGTTTCGCTTCCAACCAAGACTATCTGTGATAGCGCAGAACGGCTGCAAAACCCTCCCCAATATCAAACCTGGGAACAAAATGCGACGTTGCTCCTCGTCCCCTACCATCTTGTGGGCCCAAACTGCCTTGGGTACGGAATCAAATGCACCATTTGTGAAAAATAGACGCCCAAAAAGAGGAAAAAAAGAGGAAAGGGGTCTGGAGGGGGTAAGCGGTATGTGTGTATGTATGCTGCACTATTCCGCCTATATTCTGGTACAATTACCCAAACTGCGCGCCGCAGGGAAAGCGGTCCCTCAGAAAAAGAAGCATATCTGAACATTAAGTTGGCCACAAAATGGGCGAGACAGCTGGATACCACACAAAACTCGTGTCATATGATTTTTGGCTGTGTGGCCTCACCTGTGTTGATGACCCTTTGTGACTGACTACTTGGGGCAAGAAAAATCTGCTGTTTTCCTGTTTGGCCAGTCCAGCTGTGCAGACATGAGGGAAATGTGTGTTCACGTTGCCAGAACCATGCAGGTCCAAAATTGGTGCCTGACCTTGCAAACAACATTGCCCCTGTTATACTCACTCAGCGGTTATACTTTGTTGTGGCTAAAATTGAAACTCAACACCTTCTGTGGTCTGGGGCAAAGGCAACCAAATCTGTAGCAACAGAGCAGATATGCCGCAACTACTGAAGAAGCACAAGCCCAAACGCAACCCCAATGTGAATCGTGCACAACATCTGAATGTCTAGGGCCCAGTGCAAAGGTGCAACTTCTGGAATGGATGCACAGTACTCGGTCCGTCATTGGCATCCCTCCTAAACGGTACGCTTGCATGCATAGAGCAGATTCTTCAACATCACCAAATCCTCATCGGTCGTCAGCTCGTTCATTCTTGCCTGGTAGTTGTCCAAGAAGATGTTGGTGTGGCTATCAAGGAACGCGTTCAGCTCCCCCTCCAAGATCTCGTGGTTCAACCCAAAGAATCGGATGAAGTAGTTCAAGTTCTTGTTGTACATGTAGAAAAACTTGTTGCCACCCTGGCCATACAGCACAGGCAAATCCTTGTTGACCAACAAGAACTCGTAGAATTTGCTGTACTGCAGCTTCACATCATCCATGTACCCATTGGTCACGGCGTAGAGAGCCACAATGGCATCCATGAAGTAGCTAGGGCCTGAGCATTGGTTAAGATTGGTGTCTTATCAAACACACATGCAAAACCCCCCAGCGACCAGCCGCCAGCCGGTCCATACGCGCACACAGCAGGACACCATGCCATCACCCGGCGGTGTATCGTGGACGTGGCAGATAGGCCCTAGTGCACCCCGATGCAGAAAGAAGCCCAAGGCAGGAGGCATACCCTTCTGATTGAACAACTGCAAGCATCGGGCACCACGGATCATCACAGGGGATGTGGATGCAGCGCCAGAGGTCTGCTCACCAGCCATCTTACGGTACTCACCCATCAACATCTTCAACGCCCCTCCGACCTTCTTCATGGCCTTGTTCTGTGCCGAGGAACCCACACGGGACACCGACAGACCGATGTTCACGGCAGGCCGCTGACCACCAGTGAACAGCTTCTGATCCAGGTAGATCTGACCATCCGTGATACTAATCACGTTCGTCACGATGTACGCCGTCACGTCATTGGAAAGCGTCTCCACGATGGGCAGAGAGGTCAGCGAACCAGATCCTGCACAACGCGATCACGCGATCGGCATTCAGATCAGATAAAATTGCAGCGCAGACTGAAGGCGTTTGGTCCGGGCAAAATGCCCAACGGGGCTGACACAGCTCTACACTGGGCGGACTGAAGCGCTAAGCTCCTTGATACGCCCTCCTTCCGTGTGTCTTTCCTTCAAATCCATCGCTCCAATCAATTAATTAGGCCCCCCACCCCAACCCTGTTTGTGATGCCACAGCGCTCTGTTGCTTCCGTTCTGGAGTGCTGTAAAACCTGCTTGCCTTGATCCCGTCGCGCATTGCATCCTGCCCCACCGAAAATGCTGGAAGATGCAACGCGATGCATACCCTTCTGAGGGGACATGGCAGCCGAGCGCTCCAACAAGCGGGAGTGCAGGTAGAACACATCTCCGGGGTAGGCCTCACGACCAGGAGGACGACGCAGCAACAGAGAAATCTGACGGTAAGACACGGCCTGCTTCGACAGATCGTCGTAGGTCAGCAGAATGTGGCGCCCGGAGTTCCGGAACTCCTCACCCAAAGTGGTACCAGCGTAGGGGGCCAAATACTGCAGACCAGCGGGATCGGAGGCCGTGGCGGCCACGATGGTGCAGTACTTCATGGCCCCGTAGTCCGTCAGCAGACGGAAGATACGGGCCACGTTGGAGCAGCGCTGCCCGATGGACACGTACACGCTCAGCACGTTGTTCTTGCTCAGGATCTCGTTGTTCACCTGCGTCTGGTTGATGACGGTGGAGATGGCGATGGAGGTCTTCCCGGTCTGACGATCTCCCAAAATCAGCTCACGCTGCCCACGTCCGACGGGAATCAACGTATCGATAACCTGCACATCACAGTGCCGTTACGTTGCGGCGGCGTCTGCATTGGGCTCTGGCCGCGCCCGCTCACGGGGCGGGGGGGGCGCACGCAGGTCATAAAGCGCTCCACACATGCACGTCCTGAGTTAAAGGGGGGGGGGAGATCACGTGTCGTATTTGCACACCTTGAAGCCAGTCAACAGATTGTAGTTCACGGGCGCCCGAGACACAATATTGGGAGCCATCTCCTCGACCAAACCCAGCTTCTCTCCGGCAGCGGTGTCCAGAAGAGGGGTGGACCGGGTGATCAGACCGGTTGGGATGTTGTGGCCCAGAGGGTTGATGATCTTGCCCAGCATGCTGAACCCGACGGGGATCTTCAACAGATTGTTGGTGCCGAACACGTCCTGGCCGGATCGCACGTTGGCGATGTTGTCCAGCAGGATGACACCGACGGAGCCATCCTTCTCCAAGTTGAACACCACAGCGTTGGCCACCCCCTTGTCACCAACGTTGATCTCCAGCACGGTGTTGAAGGCAACAGACACCTTGCTGCTGCTTGGTGCAATGGTCGCGACAGTGCCGTCAATGGCCTGGACAAACCCAACTTTCTGCTTCGAGTCCAAGTGCGGCTGCGCAGCTGCTGCGGGGGCCTTTGAGGCGGGCGCATCCTTGCTCGCTGAAGATGACACATACGAAGACGGAGCACAGCTGCACGCTGTACACCATCGCGTGGTGTTGCAACGGCGAAACTTGTCGAGGGGGGCGAGGGCAAGCAACGAAACACCGGAAGCAGCTTGCAAGGAGGAAGGGGGGGTCGACCTGCGTAAAAGCGTGCAGCGGATGGAGCCTCCCACGTAGTTGGCATCCGAGGAGCAACCACTCTGCGAAGCGCTGGCGCATAGCGAGCGGCCAGACGACCACCCTGTCGCAGAGTGCTGATCATTCTGCGAAACTGCACAAGCGAAGGCCCCGACAGGCAGCACAGCAGAGTCGTCGCGGAACTGCGAAACCGAACCCCACAACACAGCAGGCGACACAACAAACTCGTATCCTGAACTGCCGAAGACAAGACAACCAGGGCGACTGGACACCACACTGAAAAACCATAACATCCATATGCAAGCTCTATCAACCGCATCCTGACCCTGGGCAACTGCAAGATACTCAACTGGGTGACTGTCGGGTACCATCGATAACTGTTCGAGATTGGTCCGGGGCTTCAGACCCAAAACCCAGAAATACATCAGGAGTTCACGATTCGGACATGTGATCAAGAAGGACACACTCCATCGTTTCACGTGCCTCACTGTGTGAAGGTCCAGGGATTCTGATTCGTTGTTTGGTGTACAAGCAGCTCGGAAATCCCTGAGGGTGAAATCGAATTTGCGATTCATCTCAAACATGCATCAGTCGATGGTGCAGCAACCCCAGTCACTAAACGTCTTTTCATGCCGGCATTCTACCCATCTAATGCACAAACTCAGATCCAAATCATCTTTGATGAACGCAGAGCACTCCACAATCTTAACGCAGACTACCGGATCCTGGCACCACAGCCTTTGAGCTGCTTTGTCTGCACCTGTGTCTGTGCCTTTTGTGTGCACCCGGAAAAGGGCGGGACAACCTGCACCACATTTTCTGATGTGATGAACAAAAAGGACCAACAGTGGACTCTCACTGAGGGAACCTGAAACCCAAGGAAACGGTGTGATGAGGGTCTTGTTGTCACAGGACATCACAGTCCCTTGCCTCATGGGACGGGTCCAGATTACTGATTGCATCCAGCCGCTGACCCCGGTCACAACTCCCCTGTTAAAATCCGGACAAATTGTGCCGCCGAGGGCCGCGTTCAATTTGTCGGGACAAAATCTGGAAACCCCCCCCCCCGCCCCCCTCGTGTAGGATGAACGTTGACAGGCAGACCAGTGAGCTGTGCACTTTGTGGATGAATTGTTGCAGTCTGGCAGGGGGTCAGGACCACGCTGAGTATCTAAACCCCCCCCCCCCGTGTACAACTTTGGTCCCAGAAAATACTCCTCGTGAGATGTGGCCATCGGAAACGAAGCCGTGTGGGACGAAGAAAGCAAATACAAGGCGCACTTCTGTCAGGGCACAGCATAGCATAACACGTGCCTGAAGATATTCATGTCAGGTTTATGTACTTCAAACTGAAGGTTGAGTTGGGATACAGGGTAGTGAGTAGAACATCTGCAGTACTGCAAGGTGTCTTGGAGATGGTCTGTAATGGTCGTCGATCATGCTGGGATCATCATGCTTAAAATTGAATGTGTCCCAGATTTTTCAAATAGGGTGGAGGACCTGATCCTCCTGATGCGAGTGCATCCGCTTCTCCACTCCGTGGTACAACTCAGCCTGAGATTGGTTAGAACTTATTCATTTCTCGAGTTCATGGGATACGACGGACTGTGCGTCCTTCGACCAATGCCCAGATCTCACTGTGGGTGCCTTACTGCGAGCACCTCGATGTGGGTGCCTCGCTATGGGACTCTTACTGTGGGTGCCTCACTGCGAGTGCCACACTGTGGGTGCCTCACTGCAGGTTGTCATCGGTCATCCTGGAAAAGAAAAACTGACAAAAGGCACCCTCCTCGAACGTCATGGTAAGGATATATTTTACACGAGAAAAGCAGGTGTGGGGAAAAGGGGGCAGCCCACTTTAGCCCCTCCTTTCAAGATCCGCGACTCTTGCCTTGCATGGCAAATACCGTGCGCTGTAGATCGACGACACAACATGAAAATTGGAAGAGATATGTTTCGGCTGTGTACCTGGGTAGTAGGAAAGGAGCCTGAGGCTCCTGCGTCACAAAAAAGGGTTATTAAAGGGTTATACAAAAAGACAATTATTTCGATTTCAGAGGGTGAGGGTGCTAGTGCAACCGTCCAGGTGCATGATGCCGCAGGCCGGCCAGGTGCATGATGCCGCAGGCCCAACAGCAAAAAGAATAAAAAAAACAAAAACCGCTTCCGCAGTTCCCCGATTAATACCACAATGCCTTAAACACAATCCGGGCGAGTTTGTCCCCAATCTGCATCCATTCCCAATGCTGGCTACACTCTTCATCTGCTTTCAGTGCCCTGTAGAAGTTGCGCGTCCCCTCATGCTCCCTGTGGTGTAGCCGCTCACACTCTTCTGTACCAGTCTCGGACACCCCAGTACACTGGTGCATTCCATTGCAGCAAAACCGCTGCCATGAGTGCCACCAAAGGGCCCAAATATGAACTCTCTGGTGCCTGTGCTCCAAATGCACGGGGAATCACCGGAGCTCGCTGGACAGGTGCGGGGCAAGAATACCCTGGGCACGAAACTGCGGAGAATTCGCGCTGTAAAACACCCTGCCCGCTTGAGTATCCTGTGTGTGTGCCGTGGGGTAAAATCCTCGAGAGGGACTGCCTTGAGTGAGTGCAAGGTTCGGAGGCAAGAGACCAAAGGCCACATTCTCCACAGAGGCACACTATGTGTGCTGTCAGTCACTTTTAGAATAGATCCCAAAAGTAGGATTGAAAAACTGTGAACCGGTGTTCTGGGTAGCACTTTATTTGTTTCCAATACTGGCAGCAGACGGCTGCACACTGGATTCGTCGAGACGCTCCAGCACTGCTGTTGCTCCAATCCCTCCCGCGGCGCAGACTGAGATCAGGGCGTAACGCCCCTTGCTTCGACGAAGTTCGTTCATGGCTGCGATGGTGCACCGTCCTCCCGTACCAGCAAAAGGATGTCCGATAGCTAGACTTCCGCCGTTGACATTAAATTTGGCTGGGTCAATGTCACCCATTGGCTTGTGCCCACCGCACAAATCGTCCAGAAATTTCTTGTTGTTGATGAGGTGCAACGTACTCAACACCTGAGCTGCAAATGCCTCGTGCATTTCGACGATATCCATGTCCTGCAGTGTCAGACCAGCTTTGTCCAAAACCGCAGGGATCGCAACAGCAGGTGCAATCAAAAGCTGCGGCCACGGATCAACCGATGAATAATGCCATGCACGAAGGACCATGTCAGTGGGCCAACCCTGCTTCTTAGCAAAATCTTCATTGGCCATAAGCACCGCACTACCACCATCTGTCAGTCCAGTAGCGTTTGCAGCTGTAATGGTACCGTGATCTTCCGGTTTGCGGAAAGCAGATTTCAACTTTTGCATTTTCTCTAAGTTTGGTTTTTGCAGAAAATTATCGTATCGGACGACTTTTCCGCTTTTCGTCGTGAACGGTGCAATCTCTTCGTCAAAAACGCCTTTGTCCTTAGCAATCTGAGTTTTGCGATGGCTTTCGACAGCGTACTCGTCCTGTGCCTGCCTGGAAATCCGGTTGAACTCGGCCGTTACATCGGTGTGGTAGCCCATTGTTCTGCCGGTGGATTTTTCAGCTACACTTGGCATCCCTGGCAGCCATTTTGCAATGGGACCTGCATGCTTCCAAAATTGCTCCAATTTACCCTTGGGCGTTTTCGCGCCCCCGTACACTGTCATGGCCAGTCCTCGCGTGAGGTCGTTGGGAATGGGAAGCTCGGCATGAGAAACAGAATCAGAGCCTCCAGCGATGATGCAGTTGGAGTGTCCTCCTCTAATCATCATATCCGCGTCACTGATAGCCCTACATCCTGAAATGCAGGCCATTGAAACTTGATGAGCGACAATTTTGCGTGGCAGATTCAGGTCGATGTTGATGTCTCTGCCGATATTCGGATTGCTGGTGTTCAAAACGACGTTACCCCAAACAATTGCCTCAAGGAGGTTGGGATCCAAATTTGTCTTGTTGATAAGACTTGAAACACACGACGACCCCAGCGCAGTGGCATCGTCGTGCAGAAACTCACCATAGGCTTTCACAAACGGAGTCCTCATTCCTGCGACAAGAACGCTCCTGGGCGTTCCCGTGCTGTACGACCTCCTGGCAGCGATCCTCATCGATGCCTGCTTCATTATGTGAAAATTAGCTGAAGAGAATTCGTTAAGCGTGCAATTATGCCAGAAATTTGAAATTTTACCGAAATCTGAATTAGGACGCGTATCTCAGATCTCGGCGCTACATCTCACCTTTGCCCTTATTCGGAGTTCCTCTCGTGGGAATGATTAAGGAGACAGCTGATCAGCAGAAATGCAAGGAAATGGATCGAGATCGAAAAGGAACTGTTGTACCCTGTGCAAATGGGGCTACAAATCGATAGAATAAAAAAATTTAACTTGGGCCCACATGTATAAACACTCGATCTTCAGTTGAAAAGTTTCACAAAGAGCTTCTGGCAAGTACAACTGGGGCAGAAACCGCGAAACTGGCGCACAGGCGATCCGCTGCTACAAAGGTAAGTTAAAATGCTTTTTTTTTTCCTGGATCTTAGCGCAGAAACTTTTTGAATTCATAAAAACATGACTTTCGACCTAAAATTTCAGTTGCATCCTTGATAAGATGTTTCAAATCCAGTCAGAATCTTGAGCGACGCGAATTTTGAGTGGTGGAAGAGCCTGGAATATTGTATAAGAGTGCCTCCGCACCCCCGTGCCACAATTGCGCAGCCCATTGTTGAGTGCTTACGATTGTATTTGCACGCGAAACCACATCCTTTTGCCACCAAAAAGGAGCTAGCGCGTGAGCACCGGGAACACCTTGCAGACCATTCCACCACCTTCCACCACCTTCCATTAGCCTTTATTCTGCCTCATTGAGCTGTTGAGCCATTGTTGTCGTCCAAAGAAAAGAAAAACGAAACACGCGACTCGGCAAAAAATGGGTTTTCCGAATCGCAATGTTCGGGTGGCAAGTGTGGTATGAACTTTCTTTGGTCAACTTGGAACCACGTGGGTCACATTGTCGATACTATTTGTTGGTTGGTATAACGGATTTTTACACTTAACCTCCCCATTCAAGCTATTGGCGGAGGGAGGGCCGTCTTTCGGATCAAATTTCTTGCTCTTGCTCGATGGGAACGGAACTCGGAATGTCCAACGGCGGACAGCAACGAGGGTGCGCAAACTTGTCAAAGTCCAAGTGCGGCTTCCGGCCTCTCTTCCCCTGCCGCAGCCACCAACCTCCGGATACTAGCCCCCAACCGACACCCTCAAGCCCCCAATCCCTAGCTCCCAAGCCCTTCAAGAAACTGGGAAAACGTGACGTATCAAGGATATAGATGCGTCTTCAGTGATCTCTTCAAGGCCCAAAGGGTTCACTAGAACCGTTGTAAAAAAATTGCTCAAAATGTATTGGTCCTCAATCCGGCTCAGCCAAGCCTCTTTGGGGTTTTGAATAGAAAAAATTTGGTATCCATGGAACAGCAAGCGTTGCTCACCAAAATGCTTCCCGTTGCTGCCTCATTGGCTGGATTATCCTAATGATGCAGATTACGCGGTTTTTGCGGGTGTGCCAAATGGTTTAGGATGCTTGTGTTGGTGCAACTTGGCATGATACACGGCAAGCGTCGCATCTTGTGTATGACTGAATAGGTGGGCAACTTGACCCGAATTGTCCGCATCAGCTCGTTGATTACGGCCAACCATGCATGTGCAAAGATGCCATGTGTGTCAATAAGGAGCGAAAGTCTCAATGCAGCTTCCACGTGAAACTCGAAGCTTGTCGTTGTGCTCTTGTGTTGAACAAGGAACTTTGGGTGGCCATAGTTTTTGGTTCTACTGGAAATTTATGGTGCTTTTCCCCCGGCCGCTTCGCCACTTCCTCCTTGGTCGTCTTGTTACGCATTATCACTTGCATTATCATGGCTTTAGAATTCCCGAAGATGTCATGGGCTAGGCATCAATAGCGGCGAAATCCACCTTTTGGGGTGGTATGTAAACTATCTAACCAAAATTATTGGCTATGCGTGCAGTTTCACCTACAGTCCAGCGTCGTTTGCACGCATCCAATGCCAAGCACCAAGGGTCTTTGCAAGCCCGTGGATACCAACAAGTCAAGCAAATTGGGAAGGTTTGGTTGCGGGCTCGTGGTTCGGGCAAGTGTTTAGGGCAGGTGCGGGTCCGGACAAGGCATGGTCCATTCCATGGGCGCACGTGCTTGTAGACTTGCCCTCCGCGGCACCCAAATGCGGCAACCAGTGTTCCACCTCCATCCCCACCTCGTCACGGAAGTACCCCCATGGTTTGACATTCATGAAAGGTTGGACATGACAGGTTGGAACACGGTTTTTGGGCATCGGAAACATTCCTTTCCGATTGTGATTGCTTGTCCCTCCGAAATTCCAATCTACCCGAGCTTGCAGCAATTTGCATTAGCTTTTCTTGTGCCCTTAGTCGGGCGGAACGCAATACACCGAAAGGGAACATCCCCATTTACATCTTCTAGTCGCTTTGCCCAATCGATCAGCAAGCCACTTTCGTGTCGGGTTGGTAACTTCTCATCAATGCAATCGCATCTTTTGACCGAAAATAGAAACCTAGGGCACGTGCATACTTTTGTTACAGTTACACCCTCTTGAACTCCTTTTGCTTTGAATTGTATGCGGAATTGCCCGGGCGGGGTGGTTAGCTGCCATTGAATGAATGAATGAATGAATGAATGCAAGATCATCGCAAGAGAGCTAAGAAGCCGATATTTCCCTACGATGGATATGCATCAAGAGGCCAAAACCACGACACGCTACGTCCGAGCTTGACATTGCTAACGAGGGTAGCAAGGCTAGGAACGGCATAATTACGGCTCGCACGGCAGGGTGGTAATTGGAATTGACAGTTGGGTCGCAAGAGCGACTTGCAGTTTCCCATGCTACACATTCCCACAAGTGCGATATCCTTGACCTAGTCAACACGTTCAAAATTAATTGCTGCGCCTTTGAGTGCTATCTAGTGCATCATGCACGCACATTTTGCCAATCTTTTTTCCTCCGCTCTTCTGTCAGGGTGCATTTGGGCGCGCAATCTTGGTCAAGAACACCGAAGGTCAAGGGTTTGTGGTGAAGGAGGTGTGATCCGTCCGTCCATCACGTGCGTGCGCGACCGAATCGTGAGTTAGCACCATGTCATGGGTCTCTGGGCCATGGGGTGGGCCCATGTTTTGTGTGGGTCCACAAGAGGACGCTGGGCACTAATTTAGTAATTATTAGGGATATGTTTCTAGTAGGTTAGACAACTTCACCATCGCCAAAGAAGGGGTGGATCCGTAGGCTCTGGGGGGGGGGGTCCGTCCACGCTCAGGGGAACCTGCACCCAGTGGGCCACCATTGGGGCCCCTGATGCGTTCTGCGCAGCCACCACTGCAGGGGATTAGGCGCCCACGGAACCAACCGTGGGGCCCCTGCGGCACAGCGCCGTTGTTCGTCTGCGCCCAGGGGATCCCGCGTCCAGTGGGCCACCGCTAAGGCCCGTGTGGAGCAAGGCACCTGGGGCTCGCGCACAAGGAAACACAGCAGTAGGTTATGGACGGCCTGAGGACGGAGATGTGTGGACAGCAAAAACAGTCAAACAATCCCCACAACAACCAACACAACCTCAATATTCCAACTACTGGGCGCCGCTGACGCGCAAACAGCACACCATTGCCACATTCAACAAAGCCCCAACACACCAACCACTAGGCTCCACAAACGCGCAAACAACACCAGCAAGAGCACCGGCCGCAGCGGCTGACAGGAAGCAGCAACCCGACGCAACATGCGAAGGGAAGAACGGGTGACTGTCCAGGGCCCCGTAAAGAAACAACAACCGTACGGAATGCCACACAAGGGGTCCAACAATCCCCAAATCGACCCCACCACCCACACCCCCTATCATCTGCCCTCTCTAACCCCCGAGGTGAGTATGCTTGTTGCATCACTCGCTCTGCGGGCGTAGGCCCTTCTGGCGGGCATAGCCCCCCAAAAGGATGATCCCTCCGTCAAATGATCCGGACGCCGTTTGCGACCACTTGGACCCACATCTCGAGCGTGGTGGGTATCATTTCCCTTCGCCCCACCTCCTTTCAATACCAAAACCCCATGCGGCCTTTCCAAACAGTCACTGACTTCTCAGTGGAACAGGGGTCCACTTTGCTGGAAGGGGTTTTGTGCCGCCTGTAACCACTCATTCGCGGGCGATGGTTGACCGGAACCTTCAACAACAAGTATTCAATGCCTCCACTCCAAAGGCTGGCCTCTCAACCTCCACCATTTTAGGGCGACAACCCGATGGTGGTGTAAATCACAAACTGGACCCCCATTGATGCCAGTTGGCTCTATTCATAAAACCTTTGGACTTGGGCCGGGCAACACTATGTCACAACGGAACCAAACTGGAACACACTCACAACTCTGAAGGTCGTGGCCGCGTGTTGTTGCCAACCCCCTCCGACGCCGTGATATTGCCCCCCAGACGTCCCTAATCGTGCCCCCTGTCCCCCGTCTGTGAACTTGCAAGCGCCGTTGACACCAGCTCAGGCCAATGCTCCGCAGTGCCTTGAGGTGGCAGTGATGTGGGCCAAAGACTTGGCCACTATCCAATACACGACCACCGCACTTCAAAGATGGGTGGGTCGCCCCATCCCTTCGGCCCTAGAGCCTCAAGATCCCGGTTTTTGAGGAGGACGCCAGTCAAGCACGAATCGTCTGATCTGTTTCCCTGTGAATCCCAGGCCGAAAACAGCGATTAGGGGTCATGTTCAATGGGCCATGTTGAAGATTGCCCACAAACATTTTGGTGCCCTGCACGAACGAAAGCTGCTGCACAACGAGGGACGTAGCAAGCAGAGCGATGCTGGCGCGGCGCAGCATTATTGAAAGGAGGTGGGGCGATGGGAAATGATACCCACCGCGCGGCGCTTCCGTCGCGCCGCGACACCAAGGGGAGGGCGGGAGGAGGGGGGGAATTAAGGCTAAGCCGCCTAATCCGTCGCATAGCATCCAGGGCTTTAATCGGCCTTTGCCCACCGCGCTAGAGATGCGGGACCAAGCGATCAGATCCGGCGTCGGGATCATTTGACGGAGCGATCATCCTTTGGGGGGGCCATGCCTGCCAGCAATGCCTGCAGCCCCTGAAGCCCCGCATGCACTCAGCTGTCGTATCAGGGGGGGTGTCATGTCACGTGGCCGCGCGGAGGCTTCCTGCATGAAAGAGGTCTCGGAAGGGCTTACACCAGCAAAGCGGTGATGCCCCAATTAAGAGCTAGCACAAAGGTTGGGAAGCCACCAACAATGAAACATTGGAATGCACTCTTGGCATGGTGATTCTGAACGGCGAACGAGACCTGGGCATCTTTGCTGAAACAACGATCTCCTGCATCGGTGATGACCGGTGTTTCGTTTCTGGACTTGGACAAATGATTGACTGCTTTGCACTCCATTGCGGTGTGCTATTGGACATCCATGACCGCATCAGGCCGAGCAACGTTGCAAACAGGCTCTTTGGCTCTTGTGAGGGGGTAGGTGTCGGGTTGCTCTCCAGATGAGGATTGAGGCGTGCGATGGTCGTCAAATGTGGGGTGATGAACATCATCGGGATTTGGAAGATTCAGTCCACGCCATTAACTTCCCGTGCGCTCGGACTGCTCGGCAGGCAGGGGCTGGAATCGGGGCTGTGTTTAACAACTCACTACCACTTGGGGGGGGGGGTCCCACCCCCCCCCCCTTGGATCCAGCCCCTCCCCACCCCCCTGCCCCAAAAGATTGAACCAAAATTTTCATCCGGGCCGTTTGGCCACTCAAAAATTTTCTCTGGCGCCTTCGACACCAATTAGTTGAGACAAAGAATTTGTCTTCGGGGCCTTCGGCACCTCTAAAACTCAGGACCCCGGGGGGGGGTCCCCCCAGAAGGAGGAACACACGCAGCCAAGCAAATGGGAACAGGGCCGCCCCCACACACGGTGGTCAGACGAGCCCCAACAGGACACAGAGCACGGCACAGGGGGACCATGAGGTGCGAGCACCACAGCGACCACCGAATTCGGCGGACGCCGAGCGGGCCATCAGCAACCAAACCACCCCCTCCCTGGTGTGCCCCGCGCGCCGGGAGGTGCCCGCCATGGGGGTGGCAACAGGGCCGTGACCAGCCAACCGCGCACGAGACAGTCAACGTCGTGCGGAGACGTGAAATCCTTGTGCGGGGAGGCAGGCGGGTGGGACAGGAGTGGGTGCGCACAAGGGGCACCCAGGAGCGCCAACGGACAGGGGGAGGAGCAACACAGACACACAGAACGCGGGAGCCACGCCAGGAGGGACGAAGGCAAGTGCAGCAGACAAGGAGGAGCGGGGCAGCGAGGCAGGAGGGGCAATCAGGACAGCGGGAACAGGAAACCAGAACGTAGGGGATGGGAGAGCATGCGCATGGGGGGCAGCGACAACACACGGGATGGCCTGGCCAGCCAGCCCCGTCGCTACCGGGTGCCAGGGCAACCCCTGCTCAACCGACATCAGGTGGGGGGTGTCTCCCGCAGCCCAGATGGGTTGTTTGCGCAACAGGAGCGGGAGCCCACAAGGGGCAGACCAGCCGTGAGGGGGAAAGGGACATGTGGTGAACGGCCGGGACAACGCGTGGAGGAGCAGGGCACCTGGGGCTCACGCACAAAGGAAACATAGCAAGGTAGGTTATGGACGGCCTGAGGACGGAGGTGTGTGGACAGCAAAAACAGTCGAATGACCCCCACAACAACCAACACAACCTCAATATGCCAACTACTGGGCGCCGCTGATGCGCAAACAGCACACCCTGCCACATCCAACACAGCCCCAGCACACCAACCACTGGGCTCTGTGAACACGGGCTTCGTGAACTCAGAAACAACACCAGCAGCCCCAGCACACCAACCACTGGGCTCCGCAAACACAGCAACGACACCAGCAGGAGCACCGGCCGCAGTGGCCGACAGAAAGCAGCAACCTGTTGCAACATGCGAAGGGAAGAACGGGTGACTGTCCAGGGCCCCATATTTAACGAAACAACAACCGTACAGAATGTCACACAGGGGGCTGGTACCCCCATCCAACCCCCGTAGACCCCCTCACCCACCCATCCCCCTTAGAAGGAGCCCTGCCTGGAATCCAAGAACGACATGTGTGTTGTGATGCGTCGTGCAGCCACCTTGTTGGAGTCCTTTGCGATGTTGCCTGCAGGTCAATTTGGCAGCTTTGCCGCCATCTGAGCGTGAATATGCACGACGTGAAATCAAAGTGCTGAGCGCCCTGGGCCACCCAAACATCATCCGGTGTGTGGTGCGCGGGTGCACGTGCGCCCACGTCTGGACATGAATGCAGCAGACGATCAACTCGCGGCCCTGGGGCTTCATGATGTGGTATCTGGTAGCGCATTACAACAACAATGCCGCAGTGATCGCGTCATCGGGGGCGACGGGCAGGGAAGTATTAGAATGGCCGTACACCGCAGGAGGAGGAGGGGTAACCTCCCAGACCAAAGTGACCGAAAAAACGAAATTCACCGTTGGGAAAAGCTTGTCGGGCTATTTTTGGTACCCTAATTTTTGGGCCCCAGACCCCTCCCTCCCCCCCCTTCTAATACTTCCCTGGACGGGGCCACGTGCCCACCAACCGATGCTGAAGGATGAACCCCCGACCGCATCCATTTGGACTACGATTGCAGGTACATCGATTCATTCGAGGATGATGGGAAACTGTTCATCGTAATGGAGTACGCCGAGTCTGGGGACCTTGACAAAGTATTGAAAGGTCCTGGCCCCAGCCTGTGCGCGTGTCCAGGGCTCCTTGAGAACCCAGATTTTTCTTTTGGTAAGGACAGCCCCCAGGGACCGCCAACCGCCAGCCGCTGCCAACCGCCACCAACCGCCGACCCCCGCCAACCACCAACCGCCCACCACCAACCGCCGCCAAGCGCCACCATCCGCCAACCGCCAACCGCCAGCCGCCAACCTTTGAAGTAGAGAAGGTCCCATGACCACGAAGCAAAGCGGTTCCCTGCGAACGTTTGTGTCTGTTGGCGTTACGAAGGTCTTTTTTTCCCCTTTAAGGACAGCCCTGTCTGTGTCCAAGAGCCGTCAAGCGGTGATCCCGGATGTTTTGCGACCGCTCGGTGTGGGTACAAGGGGAGATTGGTGTTGTGGTCCTCGCCGCCCCGCCCTCAGGTCTACCAACCATCCACCACCGACGAGGCAGTCGCGCACTCCGCACTCCGGGTTTGCAGTGCACGCCCCAGCGGAATGCACATTGCACGACGCACTCCGCACGTCGCACGTGCACCCCACAAACCGCACCCTCTGCACTCTGACATTGCGCGCGTTGCAATCCGCCCACTCTGCGCCGTGCACATGGTCAGCGCTGCACGCTGCGCTCTGCGCAATGCGGACGGCACGTCCTGCACTGAACTGCACTGTGCACGTGTGGCACATCTTGGGACTTCTGCAGTGGACAAGTTGGGTCCCAGACGAGACTTGGTCGAGTGTGTGGGGTGGGGTGGGGTGGGGGGGGCATGAGGGCAAAAAACAGTTTGGGTACCGAATATGGGCCTCTCATTTTGGGCTTGCGATTCAGAATTTCATTTTTCCCCAGAGGAAAATTTTTTTTAGTTTTGGGTGGGGGGGAGGTTTGGCCTGTGTGGGGGGGGGGGGGGTCCGCCAGATCACCCTCCCCCAACCCTCCGGCTGTGAATAAACACATCCCTGTCCCGAAAACACTCCACTCTCGGCCGTTGAAGGTAGAAGGCAGTGCGTACAAGGCACCTCAACATTGCATGTTCACCCTCATTTCATCACCACTCCGCACGAGGCGGGTCGCAGATGCAACACGCACGGCGTTCAAAAGCCGGCAAAGTGGTCGAATGTCGAAAAGGCAAGCAGTTGGGCCATATTCGGTGCCCTGCGATGCCCAAGTCGTGGTACCAGGGGTGCCAGTCAGGCCCACCGCATGCCAACAGAGAGAACGCCAGCCCTGACCACAGTGTCTTTGTGTCACTTTGGTTGCCCACAATAGACGTCCAGAAATCGTCAAGAAATGGCATTCCCCGGCCCTTTGTGTCGGTCTCTGGGACCATGTGCGGCACGTCTCTCCAGCTGCCGCGGCTGAGTGGGATTCGCGTCCCCCAAAGATGCCGTGCTGCTTGAGCGGTCGCTCAGCCCCAAGCCTCAGTGGTGACACCAGCTCGCTGACTCGGCCCCAACAGGACGCAGCATGCAAAGTGTAGGGAAATCATGGCGTGCGCCCTGGGCCCCCTGTTCCGGGCAGCGGCACTGGGTCTGTCGCATTTCCATAGGCAGGGAATCGCTTGAAGGCGCGCGCGGGGGGGGGGGGGGCTACCCCCCTGCCCCGCAACATTCCGGCCCTGACTACACCCCAAAGGCATGGAGTACCCTAACACCCGCCCCAACCGCATTTCCACCCGCCAGTAACCGCCACCACCCCCAACCGCTGTTACATCCCCCGTGACCGCTCTGCAACCGCTCTGGAGCTGCCCTGATTGCCCCCTCCTCTTCAAGCAAAGCCCTGCACATAGGGCCAGGCCCTGTATGTCCGCACAGGGGCCAGTGCTTCATCCCCCCCTGACTGAAGGGGGCGGCCGCCCCATCCCCTGTCCCTCAGACTGCGGAGGGGGAAATAGGAACAAGCGAAATTTGGAATGGCAAAATTGGGCACAACAAAATGCGCCAAATTATGCCGCGGTATTTGGAGGTCCAGAGAGCCATTTTTCTACGGCTCATTTTGGGCTCCCTTGGCCTGCACATTTCCATTGTGCCCAACAGCCTCCAGGAAGTGCCCAACAGCCTCCAGGAAGTGCCCAACAGCCTCCAGGAAGTGCCCAACAGCCTCCAGGAAGTGCCCAACAGCCTCCAGGAAGTGCCCGACAGCCTCCAAGAAGTGCCCAGCAGCCTCCAGGAAGTGCCCAACAGCCTCCAGGAAGTGCCCAACAGCCTCCAGGAAGTGCCCAACAGCCTCCAGGAAGTGCCCGACAGCCTCCAGGAAGTGCCCAACAGCCTCCAGGAAGTGCCCAACAGCCTCCAGGAAGTGCCCAACAGCCTCCAGGAAGTGCCCGACAGCCTCCAGGAAGTAAGAGCAACCATCCAAGCCACCATCGAGAAGCTGGAGAAATAACAGCAACCAACCAAAGGGCCACAGGAATTAACAACCACCATTCACGGTCTGTGCTCGTTCTTGTGCCACAATCTGGGGATTTGTACCAAACTTTGCAGTGGTGTTTCAGAATTGGTGCTAAATTTTCTCTGCACCAAATGTCGCCATTTCAAATTCCGCTCAATCCTGACTGCCCCCCCCCCCCTTGGTACACCCCCCCCCTCTGTGCACCCCCCCCCCCCTGCCCATCGCCCGCATCCCCGTTCCTCAGGGTGCTTGGAGCCCCTTCCAGAAAGCCAGATCCTCAACTTCTTTGTTCAAATGTGCGTGGCGCTGCAGCACATCCACGAGAAGAAGATACTCCACCGGGACCTGAAGCCGCAGAATATCTTCCTTTCCCGAACGCGGCAGGTGCGGGCCTGTGTGTGCGCGTGCGTGCGCGGCCATGTGAACAGTTCTGAGTGGGCTGTCCCCAGGGATGCATTAGAAGGGGAGGGACCTCAGAGGCGGCCCCAGAGGCGGTAGGAGGTTGCCAAAGCGGTTGGGGGCGGTTACTGTCGGTTGCAAACGCCATTGAGCCTGGCTTTTGCCATCAGGGAGACAGTGGCTGCGCATAGGCTGGGCGTCCTGGAGGGGGGGGCGGGGGGGCTCCAATCGATCACCCATTCTTTGATCACCCATTTGATCTGATTACCCATTCGAATTGATACAGAACGCTTTTTTTTTTTGGCAAGTTGGGAGTAATCAGCAATGGCCTGAGCTGGTGTCAACCGCTGCCCCCAGGTTCACAGACGGGGGACAGGGGGCACGATTAGGGACGTCTGGGGGGCAATATCACGGCGTTGGAGGGGGTTGGCAACATCACGCGGCCACGACCTTCAGAGTTGTGAGTGTGTTCCAGTTTGGTTCCGTTGTGACAGGGTGTTGCCCGACCCAAGTCCAAAGGCCAATGATGGTTGGCGCGAAGGCGTCGCATGGGCGTCAGAAGAGAGGGACAAGGGGCCAGCGGTGCCCCCGGTTGAGTGGCGACAAGACGGACAGCCGAGGGGTTCGGCATCTCTCTTGAGACCGCATTTGCCGCATGGCAGGGGTCAAAGGGCAAGGGGAGGTCCCCCCGCCCCCCCCCCCCCCCTTCGGACCAGGTATCCCAGCAGGTATCCCAGGGACTGACCCTGACCACCATGCACGCCACTGACCCTGTAGAGTCAAAGCCCCGCAAACTTGGGTACGACAGTGTACATATGGAAGGTAGGGACAAGCGAACACTGGCGGAAGCACCGGGACAGTCGCCTAGCAAAAACCCGGACGCACTGCTGTGAACTTGCTGAAGAACAATGGCTGGAAGTGTCTATGGCGGGGACATCCAGCTCAGCCTACCGACCAATTGAAGCCCCCCTTCGGACCACCCACGTCTGCCTTTCGGCCCAGGACCCCCGCCGAACCTCGATTGCTTTCATTTTAGTTGGTGAAGATGGGGGACTTTGGCATCTCCATTGTCCTGAAGAACAACCAGCACGTGGCCAAGAGCCAGTGCGGCACGCCGTTCTACTTCTCACCAGGTGCGGCACTGCACACCTGCATTCGGATCAGGCCTGGGGGTCGCGGGGGTATTGCATTCCGTCGCATGTGCATTGCCACGGCAAACCCCAGTACGGGGGGTGGGGGGGGGGGGCGCTTCGTGGGGGGAGAATTTTGCGGGAAAATGTCGTCTTTAAGGAAGGTGGCGAAATTTAGGGTGTCGGCAGTGGAATGCAGGTGTTGGAGCTTGGGGATTTCCAAGGGTTGCCAAATCCCCCACCCCCGAAAACTTCGCCGGCGAACTAATCCCTGTACAAAATCCTCCCCTGTATTCGTTTTTCTTCTTGCATCGGTTTGGGCTATGCCCGGCAAAAGGTCTGCTGAAGTGGTCGCAGGTGCGGTCATGCCTCCGGCGCGCGCGCGTATCACACTTAATCCGACCTCGGAGCCGTCCGTGGCAGCCACTGTGAACAACTCAGCGCGTCCAAAGCACACGCGACGCGATTATGTGATCCCGCGAGGGCGAAGGACCGACCACACGACAGCGCTGTCCCACTGGCCTCCGGGCCTCAGGAACGCGGTGCTGGTGCCCGTTATCTGCGGCCGCCACGGCCGGCGCGCCGCTGCCATGCCCCGCCCGCGTCCGGGGCGCCGGGCAAGTGCACCCGCCGGTCCGGCGCGGCTGTCGGTTGCGGGCCACCGGGTGTTGGTTCGGCGTCCGTCGTGGAACGTGATCGCGGGCGGGGGGTCGGGAGGGGGTTTGCCCTGCACCCCACACCCCCCCAGTGATGCATTAGAACGGCCGTACACCGCAGGAGGAGGGGGGGCACCCCCCCCTAGACCCCCCCCCTCCTCCCCTTCCAATGTTTGAGGCTGACAGCCAAAATTTTGCTTCAGCGCCTTCGGTGCCAAGAGGACTTCAGCTTCAAAACTTTCCGGCCCGCCTTTGGCGGGGACCATAGGGGGACCCTGGGAGGAGGTGGGGTCCCAGCCCCCCCCTCCGCCCCCCCCCCCCTTTCAGACCCCCCCTCCCCCCCTTCTAATACATCCCCCCCACCCGGGGGCAAGGCCACGAGGTGCAGAAGGGGGGCCGGCAGATCAACGGGGCATGCCCAGCCCCATTGGGCAGGTTTTTTTTTGTCGGGGGGTTTGAGTTGGGGTTAGGGACTCTCAATCCACGCTTTGTTGCGTGGCCCCTTGAGTTGGGGTTAGGGGCTCTCAATCCATGCTTTGTTGCGTGGCCCCTTGAGTTGGGGTTAGGGACTCTCAACCCATGCTTTGTTATGTGGCCCCTTGAGTTGGGGTTAGGGACTCGCAATCCACGCTTTGTTGCGTGGCCCCTTGACTTGGGAATGCGAAGTTTTTCCGCGTTTATCTAAGGCAAGTTCTTGAAGGGGCGGTTCCCATTTCTAAATCTTTCAATGGCTAGCATGGTGCCCAAACCCAAACCTGTGTGTGTCGAAACCTAAACCACAATACATGCAGTCGCCGCAGAGCGATGGGAGTAGGCACCCAAGAAAGCATTAGCCGCAGAGCGACGGTAGTAGGCACCATGTTGGTCCGCGCAACGCTGAATAGGGTATTGATAGTATGTTGCGTTTCGTCGTAGTTGTGTCCTCTTTGAAGGGTGGCCCGCTGTATCGGGGGCCGGGGTGTGGCCAGTGGCACCGGCGGGAGGGGGAGGGTGTGGCATGGGTACCTGCGGGGGCCAGTGGTGCAGTTGCTTTGGGATCGACACCCCCCCAATGGTGTTGCTGTCACAGAGACGCCGTGCCTGCACAAGTACGGCAACCCTCGACGGGCCCTGCAATGATTTGGGTTTGTTTCCGTCGGATGGCGTGACAAGTCCACAGGCACGGGAATGCGGACTGGACTGAGGGGGGGAAGGGGGGGGGGGTCCCGCCATCCGGCGTCCACAAAGAGCGCAAGGCATTCCACCAAAACCAACGTGGCAACGGAGCAGATGTGCCGCACCCAGAAGCACACGCCCAAGCCCCACCGATCGGGGCATTATCCAACAATTTTGCGGGTTTCTGTGCCCAGGGTACATCCCCCCAGGTGCCCCCCTCCCCGAGACCCCCTCCCCAGGGCTCTTCTTAACACCTCAACACCACTGGGGGGGGGGGGAGGCGCCTCTTAAAAGATTGGGCCAATTTTTCGTCTGGGCCGTCGGCCAATCAAACATTTTCTTTGGCGCCTTCGGCACCTCTAAAACCTCATCACCACTGGGGAGGGGGGGGGGGGGAGCTTTCTGAGTGTCTACTTTTTTTCGCGAAAGGCGCCTATGACATGTCACTGAAGAGCTTTTTTCTTCGACTTTTGCTTTGCATTTCTGCTTTGTGCTGAACAGTACCAGTCGTGCACATGCATCTGTATCCCATAGCGGGGGCTGGGCAGCGACCCGACGCAACATGCGAAGGGACGAACGGATGACTGCCTAGGGCCCCGTAAAGAAACAACAACCCAACGGGATGTCACACAGCCCCCCCCCCCCCTCCCGGCACACACACACGGCAACCCATGTGCTGACCGATGGCTGATCCGGTCCCCTGGGACGCAGCTGTGACCAAGTGAGGCGCCGGCGTGGGAAGGGACGCCAAGGGGCAGAGGCAGCACTTGTGAGCAGAGGGACTACCGTCCCGCTCTCCCCCGGTGAAGGTACGTTTCCCCCGTGGCTTGGAACACGCAGTGGCAACCGTTCCTTTCCAATAACGCAGACCAGTGCGCACATCCGGAAGTACCCCCCGGCACACCTGTTGTTTCTTTTTATTATTTTTATGATTATGTTGCGTTATTGATTATCATAGTTGTCATTATTTTTGTTGTTAGTATTGTTTTATTATTGTTTACTGTTATTTATTATCATTTATTATCATTTTTTTTTCCATTATTGTCATTAACATTTACTATTCTTTATTTATGATATCTTTTATTCAGCCCCCCCCCCTCGGGTCACCTCAGCAATGGCCTCGCCTGAGCCGGTCATGTCATTGCTGTCGCTTCGCTGGCCGCCCGCCGCCTGCCGCCCGCCCGCTGCCCGTGAAGGCGCGCCCCGCGCCCACGCCCGCCCCCTCCGCAGAGCTCTGCCAGAACAAGCCGTACAACAGCAAGACGGACGTGTGGTCGCTGGGCTGCGTGTTGTACGAGATGCTGACGTTCAAGCGGCCCTTCGACGGCCCCAACATCCCGGCGCTGATGGTCAACATCTGCAAAGGGAAGTACTCGCCGATCGGGGGCAACTACAGCAGCCACGTACGCGCCGCCCCCCGGGGGGAATCCGGCCGGAGCCCCGCCCCCCTCACATGTGAGGGGGGGGGGGGGCAGGGGTGGGCCGTGGGTGGAAGGGAAAGGGGCCTGAGGGGTGTGGTCAGGGAGGTATTGGACTGGCCGTACACCGCAGGAGGAGGGGGGGTACTCCCCCTCGACCCCCCCCCTGCCCCCCGACCAAAGTGACCATCCTTCGAAACAACGCAACTTGCCGTTGGGAAAATCTGGTCGGGCCATTTTTGGTGCACAAACTTTGGGGTCCCAGACCCAAGGATGCATTTGAAGGGAAGGGACCTCAGAGGTGGCCCCTGAGGCGGTCAGACAGGCGGTTGGAGGAGGTTGTCAAACCGGTTGGGGGCGGTTACTGTTGGTTGCAAACGCCATTGAAGCCGGCACTGGGCGCTAGGGCGACAGTGGCTGGGCATAGGCTGGGCGCCCTGGAGGGGGGGGGGTACCTCCCCCCCATTCCAATGCATCCCTGCCTAGACCCCCCCCCTTCCCCCTTTCCAATACTTCCCTGACTGTGGGCCAGAGCCGGGGCTGTGGCGGTATGGGAGGGCGGTGCGGCTGCTCTCCTCTCCTGCCACGAGCCCCTCCTGCATCGCCCCGGCCAAAGAGCACGCGAGGGTCCTGACCAAAGGCATCAATACCCGCCCCAGCCCACGGCACCAGTGCACGTTGGGGCGGCTGAACCGGCGTGGGTTGCTGCATTTCTTGGGTGTTGGTGGAGGATGCGGCGGGGGCCCCGTAATGCCCCCCAAAATTGGGGGGGGGGAGGTTCGGGAAAAGGGCTCAATTGACAGGACTGGTAATCAGTTATTATGAACTTTGGCCGCGAAGGCGCCGACGATTTTTTTGAGTACTGAAAATGGTCAAATTTTCACCCCAGATACATGGCAAATGATGATTTTTCTGAACCCCCTCGACGCACCGATTCCAAAAATCTCAGTTTCATTTTTTTCCGACTTTTGGGTCCTCGTCACCACCGGGGCCCGGGGGTCAGTCTCGGTAGGATTTTGGGGGTCATGTCAATTGAGCCTTTTTTTTGGGTTGGGGCGTGTAGCCAGGGGGCTGTATCGACCGCCCCCACGTTGAAAGCCCGCCCACCCAAGGGGAAGGGGGTTGCAACGGATCTTGACGTTCTGCTGGTGGTTTGCATAGATCAAGCACCTCGTGTCTCGGCTGTTGACGGTGGACCAGAAGCAGCGCCCGTCCATCGCTGCGGTACTGGACATGCCCTTGATCAAAACCGCGTACAAAGCCATGCTGCCTTCCTACGAGCTGCTGTGCAGGCAGGTGGGTCGCCCGTGCGGTGCTGTGCACATGCGGATGTCGATGCGGATGGGGATGCGACTGGGCGTGGGGCTGGTGTGGGCTGTTGGGTGCGATTGTGATGTGGACGTGTCACGCCAGTACTGGGCTCACCATATAAATGTGGATGCCGACGGAGATGTGAATGTGGGTGGGAATGGGGTGAGAGTGCAAATGATGGTACCACCAAGATGCCACTTACGTTATATGATGGTTTCACACATAAACCCCCTGTAGATGCCAGTGGTAAATCCCCGCCCCAATAATTAAGAACTAGTTCTTAACTTTGGTCCAGCGGGTGGCGGTAACCGGCAGCAACCGGCAGCAACCGACAGTAACCGGCAGCGAACGACAGTAACCGGCAGCGACCGACAGCAACCAGCAGTAACTGGCAAGCACAGGGTCACACTCTGCTGGGCCCGCGGAACGCTCTTGGTACCCAGCCTCAGACCGCACCCTAGCGTTTGCTCCCGGGGTGCCGGACCTCCCACTCCCTCATTCACCCGCACCGTGCCTCGCCGGTGTGGCGGGGAGGGGGCTCACGAGGCATAACCGTGTCCACGGCTACACCCCTCTACCTTGCACACACCCCGGTGTGCAGAGGGGCGGGGAAACCCTCCTTCCGCCCTGCGCTGGTGTGCACGAGGGTGGGGACGCTGTGACATGGTTCGGGGACAGTGCATGTGAAATAAGTAGCTGTATGAGGGCCATGGGAAAACATAACAAGGCCTAAGGTCGGCTCTGAGGGGGGGGTACTAAGTCAGGGAAAGGGGGTGATGAGGCCGCCGCCTCTTTTGGTAGAGCAGATCGCTTCTGCCAAGGCGTCGCTCTGTGCGAACTACAGCCTTTGCTGTTGCCTGTGCCTTTTTGGGGCCCGAGCAGCAACGTGTGTCTCAAATGGCGCAAATTGTTGGTGGCGGAATTTTCGGCCCTAAAACTGAAAAACACAATCGCGCACACAAAGTTGACTCTGCTTTAGCTCCCCCGTATCCTGGAATCGGTCGAGCCTCCGATCTCTCGCACACCCCCATCCCTCATCACGCCCGGATCCAGGGCTTCTTTAGAATAATTAAAAACCAAGGGGGGGGGGGGCTCCCCAAAATCCCCTCCCCCCCTCCCCAGACCAAAGTGACTGCAGAGGGAAAAAACGAAATTTACAATAGGGAAAATCTGGTCAGGCCATTTTTGGTACACCAAGTTTTGGGTCCAAAACCCCCTCCCCCCCTCCCCCTCCCCTGCTCAAAAGAAGCCCTGCCCGGATCCCTGACCATGAGGCAGCCTGAGCCGGTGCAACAAGCCTCAGGCTGGTCTCGCTCGTCCCCCTCTTTGCTCAGGACGCGGGGTCGCTGGAGGCCGAGAAGCGGCCGGAGTCCGCGGAGGTCGCCGATGGGCAGGTGCTGTGCTGCCTCGAAGGCCGGATGGGGGCGGCGGGCGCATGGGTGTGGGTGTGGGGGAGTCGGCGTGGGCCACGCTCGAGAGTTGCGGTGTCGGTGCGCCCGCACCCACGGGCTCGACCCAAGACAGACCCCAGACAAGTCCCTCCGCGTCCAAGAAGCCCCACAGATTTGGGGGGCGGTGGTGCGGACTTCCGCGTGTGGCCCTGTGCCTGTTCGGGGGTTGGGGGGGGGGTGACTTGGCGCAGGGGGTGGGGGATGGTGGTGGTGGGATGAGGTGCCACGCAGCGGCGCGGGGTTGCAGTCGACCGGGATAATGACCGGCCGCAGGAGCGTGCGGCCGTTGGGCGAGGCCCTGTGCAGAGGGCCAACACCGCCCCCCCACGCCCCCCAGTCCTCGATCAACTCCCACGTCAACAGCCGCTGCACTGCCGCTGCGCAGGCCCAGGGCTGCGCGCAGGACTGTGGGATGGCCCCTCCAAACACCCGCCGCGGCTCGGCGTACCACGGGCTCTGCGGCTGCGCGTTGCGCTGCGCCGCCTCAAGTGGGACACGGACGGCAGAAGCAAACGGGGGACCGAGGGTCAAGTCACACACTTCCCCCCCCATTAATATCACGTCCTTCTGTCGCGCTGCGCCCCCAGGGGTGGGCGGGGGGCCGGGGGGGGCGGGCGCGGCCAGCCCCTGACCCATAACCCCCTCACTTAACCCGTTGCGCAGCGTCCAGGACTTTAATCGGCTTTTGCCCCCATGAACATCACGCGTCAAAATGATATCACGCGGCGGTGCATGTCCACAGTTTGCTCCACAGAGTTTTGAGTACTTCGAGAGAACAAGAAAGAGGAGACTGCGACTGTGACATGCAGAGGGAGAGGAAACCAACGCAAACCTAGTGACTGAGCCCAGGCAGTGCCGACTTGTGCAGCCAACCATACAGCCAGGACCAGCATCATGCCAGACCACAGACATCTTGTAGATCCCAGTGACTGACACCAGGGCTGTCCTTAAGAAGCTCCTTTTTTTTTTATATGAACAGCGCTTAAGGGCAGCCCCTGGAGACCACCAATCTCCAACCACCAACCGCCAACCGCCAACCGCCAACCGCCAACCGCCAACCGCCAACCGCCAACCGCCACCAACCGCCAACCGCCACCAACCGCCAACCGCCACCAACCGCCACCACCCGTCAACAACTGCCAACGGCCAACTGCCAACCACCACCACTACCAAACGCCAACCGCCACCAACCGCCAACCACCAGCTGCCCGCCAACCGCCAACGTCTGAAGTAGAGAAGGTCCCATGACCAGGAAGCAGATGGCGTCCCCGTGAACGTTCGTTCATGTTGGCGTTACGAAGCCCCCCCCCCTTAATCTGATACCCAGGCCTTGTGCCAAACCCCGCCCCCCCTTATGCTAGAGAAGCTAGAGAAGTACTGACCTGTGCGGCAATACAGTAGGGACCAGCATCATGCCAAACCAGAGGCATATTGTAGACCCCAGTGACTGGATAAGGCGGAGCAGAACCGCCCTGTCAGTAGGGCACAGAAATATCCCGGATGCACAACCGAAACAGAATGACACGGTGGAGGCGGCAATGGGCAACACCGCTGGGTATGCCGGCTCCCCCCTCCAAGTCACACAAGCATGTGAGAAGCCGCCGCCGCCTCGGGGCCCTGTGTGCCGCCACCGATGGGTCCGGGGCTGGGGACGCCCCCGAATGCCATCCGGTGTGCGTGCTTGCGGGGCGAGTGGGGGATGGCGGCAACACTGGTCTGCCCCCAGGGCGCCCTTTCACACAACAATCCCCAGCCAGCCCCAACCCCGAGGGGACAACGACGGGAGAGGGACGGGGGGCCTGAATTTCGGGGGTTTTGGGGGGGCCCATGGCCCGGGCTACATGGGCCTAGCGGCCGCTGCGCGGGTCCCTATTGGGCGCTCAAGTACCCGTGTTGTCACCAAAGGACCACCCAAACCCATCCCAGAGCCGACAGCATCATGCCAGACCACAGACATCTTGTGGATCCCGGTGCCTGAAACGAGGGCTGTCCTAAAGAAGCCCCCCCGCCTTTTTTTGATATGAACAGTGCTTAAGTGCAGCCCCCAGAGACCACCAATCCCCAACCACCAACCGCCACCAACCGCCAACCACCAACCGCCACCAACCGCCAACCACTACCAACCGAAGGGTGTTGGAAAAAGTCGAATTTCCGAAAATTTTCAGGCCACCGTACACCCTAAACAACAGACAACACAGCGCCCTTGGCCTAGTGACGGAGAGTCACAGCCCCCCCCCCCCCTCCTCCCCCCAAACACCGCTGTACACCGGGTGTACTACGCAGCACCCCACCAGACTTCACGGAACACCCCCCCCCCCGCAAATGAGTCTCCCCTCTCCCCTTCCACTTGCGCCTGCCGATCACGCGCCATGGGCAGTGTCTTCCGCCCGCAACCCTCCCGCACGCACACACACGTCCACCCACGTCCACGCGCACGCGCGACGCCCCCGCCGCCCCTCAGGCCCACAGCAAGGCCCCCGCGGCGCCCCCGCCTTCCCAACCGGCGGCGTCCCCGGCCCCCGGCCCTGCCCCAGCGGCCCCCTCCCCCGCCCTCCCGGCGCCTGCGGCCCCCCACAGCCCCAAGGCCTCCGACCCGCCGCCCAAGCCCGAGCGGCCCAAGCCCGAGCCGCTGCCCCGCACCACCACGACGGACTACCCCAAGCCCCTCGCCCACCCCGAGGCCGCCGCGCCGGGCTCGCCGGGCCACCGCCTGCGTGCAGCCCCGCACCTCCACCGACAGCCCTCGGAGCTGCCGCGGGAGCCGACCTGGCCCCAGCGGGAGCCCTCTTGGAGGCCGACGCCCCATCCGGTGGTGCGGCACCACACGGAGCTGGCGAAGTACAAGCCGGACGCGCCGTGGCCGTGGCCGGCGGCCGAGGGGCCGCCGGCGCTGGCCGACGCGGAGGGGGCGGCGCGCGCGCCGCTGCCGGTCGCGGGGGGCAACGGCCGGCGGGCCCGGGTGGCGGCGCCGGCGGACGCCAGCGACAGCGACAGCGACAGCAGCTCCGACGACGACCCCTTGCCAAAGAAGGTGCGGCGGAGGGCGAGGCTCGGGGAGGGGGGGGGGCAGGGAAGTGTTGGAATGGCTGAACACCGTAGGAGGAGGGGGGGCACCCCCCCACCCCCAGACCAAAGGGACCGTCGTGGGCAAAAATGAAATTTACCGTTGCAAAAATCCGGGCGGTCGATGTTTGGTACACAAACTTTTGGGTCCCAGACCCCCCCCCCCCCCTCTGATACTTCTTGATCTCTTTCGGGTCGATGTTTCACTGGTTTTATTCTTATCTATGCCTGTTCTGTGGCTTCACTGAGAGCGCCGCCTTCACACTGTACATCCTACTGTACATAGGAGTAGTGGACTACCCCAACCAAGAAGGGGACACATGCATTTGATAGGACGAACCTATGGACTAATGGCTGGAATTGTCTATGGCGGGGACATTCAGTCGATTGATACCGACCATTGATCCCCCTCTGATACTTCGCTGCCCGCTTGGGGGGCCTGCCGACAGGATTGTCTGGTGTAACCGGCCCTGGCCTGATCTGCAGTGGTACTTCCCAATGCGCCAGCGCTGCTGCGTTGTCCACGGCAATACGTTGTTTGGGCGCCAGACGGACAGGGGCAGTTCGCTGGTGGAGAATGTTGTGGCGGGGCTTTCGCGATCGGAATTGGGGGTTCCTGCGCTAGAGCTCTGGAGGCACGAGCTGTGACACGCAGGGACAGTCCCAGTGGCAGTGGCAGTGCGTTGCGACTTTGAAGTCCTTCTCTTCGGCAAGTTTTTTTGTGTTTTAGTGGAGGCCTCGGGGCGGATGGCCTTTTCATTTTGGGGTTCTCAAGGAGGGCGCACTTTTTATTGGAGGGGGAAGTAGACAGTGAGTCCACGGGTAAACACGTGCCTGCGGACGTGCATGCGGGGCACAGAATGGCAGGGGTCCGGGGCAGGCGTATCTTTCTGCCCCTGTGCACGTCAGCAGTGGCGAGGGAGCGTGGGCTAGGCCCAGGCGTTGATCAGGAGCGCTGAGCGTGGCGAGCGGGGAGTGCCCCTCCGCCGCCGAGGGCCGACGGCGCCCAGGGAGCGAGCCGGGAAGGTCCGTTGAGGGCCTGGATGTTGCATTTCACGTGGCATGGCCGGCCGATATGCAGAGTCGTTTCGGAAGCCATTGTGCTCCCCCCCTGGGGCGTCCTGTGAGCCTTAAGATCGGCCCCGCAAATCCAAATCCAAATCCAAATCCAAATCCAAATCCAAATCCAAATCCAAATCCAAATCCAAATCCAAATCCAAATCCAAATCCGAATTCAAATCCAAATCCAAATCCAAATCCAAATCCAAATCCAAATCCAAATCCAAATCCAAATCCAAATCCACATCCAAATCCAAATCCACATCCACATCCAAATCCAAATCCAAATCCAAATCCAAATCCAAATCCAAATCCAAATCCAAATCCAAATCCAAATCCAAATCCAAATCCAAATCCAAATCCAAATCCAAATCCAAATCCAAATCCAAATCCAAATCCAAATCCAAATCCACATCCAAATCCAAATCCCCATCCAAATCCAAATCCAAATCCGAATCCAAATCCGAATCCAAATCCAAATCCAAATCCAAATCCACATCCAAATCCAAATCCAAATCCAAATCCAAATCCAAATCCAAATCCAAATCCAAATCCAAATCCAAATCCAAATCCACATCCAAATCCAAATCCACATCCAAATCCAAATCCAAATCCAAATCCAAATCCGAATCCGAATCCAAATCCAAATCCAAATCCAAATCCAAATCCACATCCAAATCCAAATCCAAATCCAAATCCAAATCCAAATCCAAATCCAAATCCCAATCCGAATCCAAATCCAAATCCAAATCCAAATCCAAATCCAAATCCAAATCCAAATCCAAATCCAAATCCAAATCCAAATCCAAATCCAAATCCAAATCCACATCCAAATCCAAATCCACATCCAAATCCAAATCCACATCCAAATCCAAATCCGAATCCAAATCCAAATCCGAATCCGAATCCGAATCCAAATCCAAATCCAAATCCGAATCCGAATCCGAATCCGAATCCGAATCTGAATCCAAATCCAAATCCAAATCCAAATCCACATCCAAATCCAAATCCACATCCACATCCAAATCCAAATCCAAATCCAAATCCAAATCCAAATCCAAATCCAAATCCAAATCCAAATCCAAATCCAAATCCAAATCCAAATCCAAATCCAAATCCAAATCCAAATCCAAATCCAAATCCAAATCCAAATCCAAATCCACATCCAAATCCAAATCCCCATCCAAATCCAAATCCAAATCCGAATCCAAATCCGAATCCAAATCCAAATCCAAATCCAAATCCACATCCAAATCCAAATCCAAATCCAAATCCAAATCCAAATCCAAATCCAAATCCAAATCCAAATCCAAATCCAAATCCACATCCAAATCCAAATCCACATCCAAATCCAAATCCAAATCCAAATCCAAATCCGAATCCGAATCCAAATCCAAATCCAAATCCAAATCCAAATCCACATCCAAATCCAAATCCAAATCCAAATCCAAATCCAAATCCAAATCCAAATCCCAATCCGAATCCAAATCCAAATCCAAATCCGAATCCAAATCCAAATCCGAATCCGAATCCGAATCCAAATCCAAATCCAAATCCGAATCCGAATCCGAATCCAAATCCAAATCCAAATCCAAATCCAAATCCAAATCCAAATCCGAATCCGAATCCAAATCCAAATCCAAATCCGAATCCGAATCCGAATCCGAATCCGAATCTGAATCCAAATCCAAATCCAAATCCAAATCCAAATCCAAATCCAAATCCAAATCCAAATCCAAATCCACATCCAAATCCAAATCCACATCCAAATCCAAATCCACATCCAAATCCAAATCCGAATCCAAATCCAAATCCAAATCCGAATCCGAATCCGAATCCAAATCCAAATCCAAATCCAAATCCAAATCCAAATCCAAATCCAAATCCAAATCCAAATCCAAATCCACATCCAAATCCAAATCCACATCCAAATCCAAATCCAAATCCAAATCCAAATCCAAATCCAAATCCAAATCCAAATCCAAATCCAAATCCGAATCCAAATCCAAATCCACATCCAAATCCAAATCCACATCCAAATCCAAATCCGAATCCAAATCCAAATCCAAATCCGAATCCGAATCCGAATCCAAATCCAAATCCAAATCCAAATCCAAATCCAAATCCAAATCCAAATCCAAATCCAAATCCAAATCCACATCCAAATCCAAATCCACATCCAAATCCAAATCCAAATCCAAATCCAAATCCAAATCCAAATCCAAATCCAAATCCAAATCCAAATCCGAATCCGAATCCAAATCCAAATCCAAATCCAAATCCAAATCCAAATCCAAATCCAAATCCACATCCAAATCCAAATCCACATCCAAATCCAAATCAATCCAAATCCAAATCCAAATCCAAATCCACATCCAAATCCAAATCCAAATCCAAATCCAAATCCGAATTCAAATCCAAATCCAAATCCAAATCCAAATCCAAAAATCCAAATCCAAATCCAAATCCAACAATCACATCCAAATCCATATCCAACCACATCCAAATCCAAATCCAAATCCAATCCAAATCCAAATCACAATCAGAATCCAAATCAAATCCAAATCCAAATCCAAATCCACATCCAAATCCAAATCCAAATCCAAATCCAAATCCAAATCCAAATCCAAATCCAAATCCAAATCCAAATCCAAATCCAAATCCAAATCCAAATCCAAATCCAAATCCAAATCCAAATCCAAATCCAAATCCAAATCCAAATCCGAATTCAAATCCAAATCCAAATCCAAATCCAAATCCAAATCCAAATCCAAATCCAAATCCAAATCCAAATCCACATCCAAATCCAAATCCACATCCACATCCAAATCCAAATCCAAATCCAAATCCAAATCCAAATCCAAATCCAAATCCAAATCCAAATCCAAATCCAAATCCAAATCCAAATCCAAATCCAAATCCAAATCCAAATCCAAATCCAAATCCAAATCCAAATCCACATCCAAATCCAAATCCACATCCAAATCCAAATCCAAATCCGAATCCAAATCCGAATCCAAATCCAAATCCAAATCCAAATCCACATCCAAATCCAAATCCAAATCCAAATCCAAATCCAAATCCAAATCCAAATCCAAATCCAAATCCAAATCCAAATCCACATCCAAATCCAAATCCACATCCAAATCCAAATCCAAATCCAAATCCAAATCCGAATCCGAATCCAAATCCAAATCCAAATCCAAATCCAAATCCACATCCAAATCCAAATCCAAATCCAAATCCAAATCCAAATCCAAATCCAAATCCCAATCCGAATCCAAATCCAAATCCAACTCCAAATCCAAATCCAAATCCAAATCCAAATCCAAATCCAAATCCAAATCCAAATCCAAATCCAAATCCAAATCCACATCCAAATCCAAATCCACATCCAAATCCAAATCCACATCCAAATCCAAATCCGAATCCAAATCCAAATCCGAATCCGAATCCGAATCCAAATCCAAATCCAAATCCGAATCCGAATCCGAATCCGAATCCGAATCCGAATCCAAATCCAAATCCAAATCCAAATCCAAATCCAAATCCAAATCCAAATCCAAATCCAAATCCAAATCCACATCCAAATCCAAATCCACATCCAAATCCAAATCCACATCCAAATCCAAATCCGAATCCAAATCCAAATCCAAATCCGAATCCGAATCCGAATCCAAATCCAAATCCAAATCCAAATCCAAATCCAAATCCAAATCCAAATCCAAATCCAAATCCAAATCCACATCCAAATCCAAATCCACATCCAAATCCAAATCCAAATCCAAATCCAAATCCAAATCCAAATCCAAATCCAAATCCAAATCCAAATCCGAATCCAAATCCAAATCCAAATCCAAATCCAAATCCAAATCCAAATCCAAATCCAAATCCAAATCCAAATCCAAATCCAAATCCAAATCCACATCCAAATCCAAATCCACATCCAAATCCAAATCCACATCCAAATCCAAATCCAAATCCAAATCCAAATCCAAATCCCAATCCGAATCCGAATCCAAATCCAAATCCAAATCCAAATCCAAATCCAAATCCAAATCCAAATCCAAATCCAAATCCAAATCCAAATCCACATCCAAATCCAAATCCACATCCAAATCCAAATCCACATCCAAATCCAAATCCAAATCCAAATCCAAATCCAAATCCAAATCCAAATCCAAATCCAAATCCAAATCCAAATCCAAATCCAAATCCAAATCCAAATCCAAATCCAAATCCAAATCCCACACCCAATGCCCCACCCCCTCTGATGCCACGCCCCACACCCAATGCCCTGCCCAATCCGATCGCTCGGTGGTCAAACCTCAAAACGACGTCGCGTGTGCTCGGCGTGTCCACGGGTGACCGGGAGGCATGTCCTCGGGTAGTGCGTGGCACTGGGATGCTCCCGGTGCCTGGGCCCATGGTCCGCTGCGACTCCGGAGGAGGAGGGCCCTCCGCGGCAGTGTAAATCTGAGGGGGGGTCTGGGAGACAGGCTTGAGGGGCTGCGCCTTATATTTTCCCGGTGGCATCGATCCAGAAGAGCTTTTTGGACCGGATGTGGCTGACTTATATGTCAAATCGCCTTTTTTGAAAAAAAGTTGGCGCCTTTGAAAATTTTGGAGTGTTTCGAGTCGGAGCCGAAAAAGTCACTTTCGGTTTTGACATTTTCCGCCGGGCGGTGGCTGGCCGCGCGACCACCTTGACCATAACTCGGTCCGGGCGCGTCGAAATCGACCGAAAACCGGACCATCATATGCGGATTTGCAATCCCTTGGGCGGGGGGGGGAACCGGCCCCCGGGGCCTCAGTAGACGGGGGGGCGGTCTGGGAAACAGGGTCCAAGCC
>OZ038394.1:30965851-30975162 GCA_964036045.1 Eutreptiella sp. 'Long Island Sound 2002' | reverse complement strand
ACGAGCCGGTCTGGGGCTGGGCAGAGCCCTGCCGTCGGGGCCTGCCGTGAGAGTCGGCAATAGTGCCCGGCGTTTGGTGGCCCCTTTGGTTTCGGGGGCAGGAGCGGGAGCCCACGAGGGGCAGACCAGCCGTGAGGGGGAAAGGGACATATGGTGGACGGCCCGGACAGCGCGTGTAGGAGCAGGGCACCTGGGCCTCACAGAAACACAGCGAGGCAGGCTATGGACAGCCTGTGGACAGAGGTGTGTGGACAGCAAACACCGTAAAACGACCCCCACAACAACCAGCACAACCCCCAATACGCCAACTACTGGGCGCCGCTGACGCACAAACGGCACATCCCGCCACATCCAGCACAGCCCCGGCACACCAACCGCTGGGCTCTGCGAACGCGGAAACGACACCAGCAGGAGCACCGGCCGCAGCGGCCGACAGAACGCAGCGACCCGACGCAACATGCGAAGGGAAGAACGGGTGACTGTCCAGGGCCCCGTAAAGGAGCAACAACCCGATGGAATGTCACACAGGGGGGGCATGGACGAAGGGAACCCTTGACAAGTCATCTGGAAGTAGAATGGGACAATGACGCATCGGAGCCGGGGAGCTCTTCATATTGTTTCCCAACGGAAGGGGGGGGGGTGTTGTTGTTGCCAACGTTGTGTGGGGGGGAGAGGGGGGGGGTCCCCCACACCGAAAACCTTCGGGAGTCTTTCGTCCGCACGGCAAAGCCCCCCGCCGCACGCCGGACCGCCCCCGGGGCTCGACCCGCCCCTCCTCCGTGTCCGGATGGCGCAGGGTGGCTGCCCCTCGCGACGGTTGACGTGGTGGTGCGCAGGAGGGGGCGTTGGGGCGGTGGACGGGACGAGACCGGGTCCGTGGAACGCGGTGACCGTCGTGATGGCGGGTGCCCCCGGGTCCGCTCGGGAGTCATCGGGAGGAGCGGTGGCGGAATGGCTTTTGCCGATGTAGAGGAATGCGGTCGTTGGCGCGATGGCCGTCCCGCCGGTTGAACGTCAGGATTGCGACCCCCCCCCCCCCCCCCAGCGGCTCTGTCGGCCCAAATTTCAGCCACCACAAAGCGAGGGTGCAGGCCGTGGGCTGGTTCCCCTTGGGGACCAGGAAACAGAGGAGCAGACCTTTTGCTGCCCCCACCCCCCCCCAACAGAAATGGGGCCGGACCGAAAGCAGGCCCAGCACCCCCCCCCCCCCAGCATGCCCTCGCACCCTCACTGCAGGCCGTCACATGGTGATCGAGGTCCCTCAGGGAGCGGACGCCGAGCGACGAGTATGTTGGGATCTGGGACCCGCATGGTAACCCAGCAGGTGGTCCTCCTCTCCCACACAAGTGAACAGGTAGACCCATCCACCACCCTACCCCCCCCCCCCCCCAGCCTGCGCCCCCGACGGGAGGGGTGCACGGAGTCGGCGCCGTCAGGGCCTAAAGAGTGGAGGCTGTGAAGGGCTCACAGCTTGACCGCTGTGGGTATCCCTTGAGCGGCCTGCCCAGGGAACCTCCAGGTGTGCACGTGCCCCTCCAACTTCATCACAGACGCCTAGGCCAGCACAGCCCCGTGCACTCCAGTGCAGTTGTGGGCGACCCCTGGAGGCCAGACAGCCACCAGCCGACCCCACCCCCCCTTCCTCAAAGGAGAGGCCATTCGGGTGTGGTGCCCTCTGGGCCCCCTCGTCTACGCGGGCTGTAGCGCCGCAGCCAGTGCAGCCAGCACTGGCGGCACCCAGGGCAGGGAAGCACACTCTGCGCCCTGGTGCCCCTCCACCTGCCCAGGGTACGCCCTCGGCCGTGGGAGCCGGACCCAGCCCGCGAGGCAGCACCACCTGTGCCTAAGGCAGTCAAGGAGTGCGGGTCTGACCCCAGTCGTGCCACGTACCACCGCCTTCCCGTGCCAATAGGCAGTCGTGGAGTGGTTGGGTAGTATGTCCTTGTGACGTGGAGGTTGCGAGCCCAGGCCCACATCTCCCCCGGCGGGCTCAGAGTCAGGCTCTCCAGCCTCCCTGCCGGGGCCTGGAGCACCAGGCACACACTTCCCTGCGCCATGTGCGCCACGGCCGAACAACAATGGAGCAAGCAGGTGTGCCACAGCCCTCCCCCCCCCCCCCCCCCAGACACACAAGGGCACATACACACAGGCACGGCGGCATCTCCCGCCCGCGAGCGCCACCGCGGGGTCTGGGGGCGGTCAACAGTCTGGTAGGCCTTGTGACCGGACACCCGGGTACAGCCGCCCAGTCGGGTCCGGCAGGGAAGGCGCGGCGGACCGTGGGTAGGCGACCAGGCGAGGCCTTGACCCCCCCCAACCCAACCCCCCCCCCCAGCGGCTACCCCCCCCCCCCCCCGCGACCGCCCCCCCCCCAGCGGCTGCCCCCCCCGCGACCCCCCCCCCCCCCAGCGACCGCTCCCCCCCCCAAGCGACCGCCTCCCCCCCCCAAACGGAGGTTTTTCCAAGAAAAGCGCGGGACGGTCCGTGTGAATTCCCACGCCGCACCTCCGAAGCACCGCCCGCGGAGCCCCCGGCCTCCCCGGCCGCCGAGGCCCGTGCCGCACGCCCCTCCTCTTGCCCAGGGTCGCCGACCATCGCCCAAAGCGCGCTGGTGCACGGCGAGATCAGCGCGTGGGACGTGGGCGACAAGAGCGGCCCCGGCGGCAAGAAGGCGTTCCCCGGCGGCGACAAGGTCCTGCCCCCACCGCCCCCGCCCCCCGCCACCGCCTCGTGTGCCTTGGGCGATGCGTGGGACCGCGCAAGGGCCCGGCAGAACGGGAAGGGGGGGGTTGCGGGGGGTTCGCCCGGAGCCGCGTGTCGGGACCGCAGCGTACGCCGGCCCCTTATCACCGGAGGACAAATTTGGAGCCGGACCAAAGTGACGCGGACAAATTTGGAAGCGCTCCTTCGTGTCAAATGTGTCCTTCAATTTTGTGGATGCCACGTGCCAACAATGTGTGCCCCGGACACGGGCTGCAGGGGGGGTGTCTGCGTGCCACACGATGGTGAGACGCGGTGTCGACTGACGCTGTGTTCTCTGTAGGAACTCCAGACTGACGACGTTTGCAGCGGAAGACCGTATCCAGAAATAGCAGACCATCCAGAACAGACATGCCACTAGCGTCCGGCAGGGAAACTGGTTCTCAGTAGGAATCGGCCCCGTACCAATGGCCACTCAGTAATACCCGCCCCCCCTGCACCACCAGAACTCAGTAGGAACGTGCCGCGTCCAGCGTGTGGCTCAGTAGGACCTGCTCCATCCGATCATGTCTGAGCTGGCAGACGCTAGTGGCAAGTCTGGTCCAGAACCCACCGGGAACCAACAGCAAAGGACCTTATACCAAAGTTTTTCGTTATTTTTAAGGAGTAGTACCCAAATTTCTGCCTAATTTTGCCCCCTCCCCCCCACAAAAAGCCCCTCATATCATTCCCCCGGTGGTATGCCCCCCCCCCCCCCCTCCCCCGGCCCTTGCACTCTGTCGCCCGGAGCCCCCGGGGGCCCTGTGGTACACTTCCCACGTCATCGGCCGTGGTGAGCGCCCTCCAAACTTCATGGTCTTGGGGACGACGGAACGCGAAGGGGCCGTGGGCAGAGCGGCGACTGCCCCACTCCCTCGCCCCATCACCGACACGCGGTCGGGGACAAACGCAGGGGACGATCCCCTGGAGACGCGGACCGGAGGGCGCACGCGGAAGTGCCCGCCAGCGCACTTCCTGAGCCGGTGCTGCAGAGCCCCCCCCCCCCCCCCCCCCAGACCAACGCAGCACGAGATGGTGTGCGATGACATCGCAGGTGCGGGTGGCAAGAAGGCACACGGCAGAAGGGGATACAACCCCCAGACCGAGTCCCACCCAGTGGTCATCCTCTAGGCGCCCATTTGGCGGTAATTAAGCGCCGAGGCACCCTCTAGGCGCCCTCTAGGCGGGCATCAGGCGGCCATTAAGCGCCCATTAGGCACCCTCTAGACGCCCATTAGGCGTCCATCAGGCGTCCATTAGGTGCCCATCAGGCGTCCATTAGGTGCCCATTAGGCGTCCATTAAGTGCCCATTAGGTGCCCATTAGGTGCCCATTAAGTGCCCATTAGGTGCCCATTAGGCGTCCATTAGGTGCCCATTAGGCGCCTCACAAGAAAACATGGTTGCGCTTGCAGGGTTGCATCAAACCCCATAAGCCATGCGGCAATGCCATCGGCGTGCCAAAGCGCCAGATCACATCCGGGTTTGGCTGGTTTGGCACTCTGTTCGGGCCGAAGATGAAAGGTGCAGGGTCTCGGTCCAAGGGTGGTACTGAGGATGCATGATGCAGCCGAGAGAGCAGGAGGGGAAGCGGTGCGATGGGTCAAAGGGATGATCAAAGACAGCGGCGGGCACAGGGAAGTGGCGAGAGGCCAATGGACGCCGCCCGCTGCGCTCAGCAATACAACCAGGCGTCATGCCCCCCCCCCCCCCCCTCCAGGGCGCCCAGCCTATGCCCAGCCACTGTCTCCCTGGCGCCAAGTGCCATTGTCAAGGGCATTTGTAACCGACAGTAATCGCCCCCAACCGCTGGGGCAACCTCCTCCAACCGCCTGCCTAACCGCCTCTGGGGCCACCTCTGAGGCCCCTTCCCTTCCAATGCATCTCTGCCCCCCCCCCCCCCCCCTCCCTTCCACAAGCGACATCGACCAATGACACCCGGTCACAAAGGACACGGCACTGGACACCGGCCGTGCTCAGGGGCATCGCCCTTCGTCGATGGGACGCCCCCACCGCACGTGCGATGCCACGCCGCCCCCTCCCTCCCACTCCGGACCGGGGGGCGTCAGGGGGCCCCTCCCACGCCCCCCCTCCACGGGCCACCAGCCCTTCCCCCGAGCACCCGGTTTGGGGGTCCTCCCGGGCTGCGGGACTCGTGTTGCCGGTGACGCCGTCCCCCGGGCCGCACGGTGGCCCAGCTGCCCCGTCCACGTGCACGGGCCGAACTGGAGGCCGCATTCGGGGGGGGGGAAGGGGGGACGTCATGCCACCTCCCCCCCCCCCCCCCCTCCAGGGCGCCCAGCCTATGCCCAGCCACTGTCGCCCTGACGCCAAGTGCCATTTCCAATGGCATTTGTAACCGACAGCAACCGCCCCCAACCGCGCACTCCGGGCGGCGGAGGTGGGGTTTTCAAATCCGGAGGGGGGGGGGAATAGAGCCCCCTAAAATAGGGGGGGGGGGGATGCTGGGAAAAGGGCTCCATTGACAGGACCATTGATCAATGAGCTCTGGCGGCGAAGGCGCCAAAAACTTTTCTGAGCATTGAAAATGCTCCATTTTTTTCCACCGAATACAAATGACGAATGGCAAATGATGACTTTTCTGAGACCCCTCGACGCGCTGATTCCAAAAATCCCGGTTTCATTTTGCCTGATTTGGGGTCCGGATCACCTCCGGGAGCCCGGGGGTCAGTGTTGGTGGAATTTTGGGGGGCCATCAATTGAGCCCTTTTTGGGGGTTTGGGGGGGGGGGGGTCTAGTCAAAGGGCTGCCTCGACACCCCCCGCCCCCCCCAAAAGGGGGCACGGAGCGCTGCCGTGGCCCCCCGAGAGCGCGCCTCGTCGCGCCGTCCCCCTTCCTCCCGCTGCGCATGGCACAGACCGCGAAGCCGGACCCGCCGGGAACTCGACCCGCGGCGCATTGGACGGACGAGAGGCTGGCGGCCACGGCGCTGGCGGGCCCCACGGACAAGATCTTCCGGGTGCGTTCTGGTGCGTGTGTGGCTCGTGTCCGAGGCCGTCCCCCGCGCGGCGGTGGTCGTTGGGGGGGGGGAGGGGGCGGGGGGGCGGTGGGGGGCGGTCGGTGTGTGTGTGTGTGTGTGTGTGTTTGTGTGTGGGGCTGCGGAGGCCCCCCTCACGACGTGCGCCGGTGGGCGACAGCGAAGCGGCGGCTGTAGCTCTGGGTCAGGGCGGCTTGCCTCAGGAGCCCCCCCCCACCCCCGCCTGCCCCCCCCCCCCCACTCAACATGTGACGTGCTGTGCTCGCGTCGCGCCGCGCGCGCGTTGCCAAAATCAGCTCCCGCCAGTTGACCAGCCAAGTGTCATGTTGGCGCTATTCGGGTATATCACGGGGAACACCCCCCGCTCGACCCATAATTTCAAGTGTACTCCCCCCCCCCCATTTCTAAGGAAAGCCGAATCCACCCAAGTTCGCTCCCGGGGGCTGTGCTGAAGGCACGACCGCGCCGCTGTTTGCGCTCCTGTCGAGCCGCGGGGCAGAGGGTCTGCACTCCGCACTGCAGATCAGTGCCGTGCAGCTCCTTCGATGTGCCGCGACCCGCCGCCGATGGAGACACAGAAACGCTGGTGCCAGCGCCGCGGATTTCGAAGCCGACGGACGCCGCCAATCGCCCGGAGAGCAGCACCATCTCCGGGCTTTGCCCCCCCCCCCCCCCGAAGCTGCCGTAGCCTTTAGTCCCGAGGACTCACGAGGGCATCCCACAGCAGTTGTGGAATGGGGCGGGGGGTGTGGGGGGGGGGGGGGGGGGGGGGGCATTGTGCCCAGCAAGACACCCGCAGGAGCACCGGCCGCGGCGGCCGACAGAAAGCAGCGACCCGACGCAACATGCGAAGGGACGACCGGGTGACTGTCCAGGGCCCCGTAAAGGAGCAACAACCGTACGGAATGTCACACAGGGGGGGGGGGGGGGGGCATCGTGCCCCCGCGAGGGAAGGGCCGTGCGCCCATTGCGACGGTCGTGTGCGTTGTGTCGTTGTGGTGTACGGCGATTGCACTGCAATGGGGGGGGGGGACTGGGGGGGGGGTGTCCCACGTGACAGCGGATGGGCGCTGGGCGGCGGTTGGAGGGGGCGACGGTGGGGCCGGACACGAGGGGTGGGCAAATGCAGCGGACGGCAGGTGACGTCCCGCGGCCGCCGCGCGACCACTGCCGAAGGCGCAGCGGGCGCACGCTCCGCAGGCGCCCGCACGACACGCGGTGCACCCAATGCGGCCTCCACGAGCACATGTACAGGCCAGTCCGTACATACGTCTATCGGGCACACCAGCCCACCACCGTTTTTGTGCTGAGCCACGGCGGCGGTGCCGACGGCGGCGCCGGCGCATGGTCACGCACCACCTCATGACTTCGGCCGACGATGCTGCCCTGTGTTGCGGTGTGGCGCGTGGGGCGGCTGATGGAGGGCGTGGGGGACGCAGAGGATGCGGAGGAGAGGGACCGGGGGGCGTCGTGTGTGCGCCCGTGGGAGGGACTACCAAAGTAGATCCCCCCCCCCCCCCACCTGCACCGGGTCAACGGCACGGGCAACAGCCCCGTCTCCGGGACGGCCGACCCCCGGAGTAGTCAAACAGGACAAGTCATGCGGGGGCTCCGTTGACACAACCAAAACACGTTCGGGCCCACAGAGGGTCAGAACGAGCAGTTGTGAGAGGCCAATGGGCGCCGCCAAAGGCACACAATCGGATACCGAGGCCTTGTGCCAAACCCCCTCGCCCCCCCCCCCCCCCGGGGGGAGGGAGGGGTCAGAGGCCACAAAAAAAAAGTTTTGAAATCGGCCTCAAATTTCCGGCCCCTTTGATAAATTTTCATTGTTTGCCGCAGGAACATTTTTCTGATGTGGGGGGGAGGGTCGGCCGGGGGCTGCCCAGGCCCCCCCCCCCCCCACTCCCTTCCACAAACGACCCCATCCCCCCGGACCACCGTCCCCATTGCCGGCGTTTGGCCGCAGGACAACGCCGAAGACCTGCTGAGTCTGCTCGTGGCCCAGCGAGCGCCCGGTGGCGCGCACTCCCCGACCTCCGCCGGCTCCGGCGCCGCCGCCCCCGGCCCCAAGTCCAAGCCCCCGCCCGCCTACAACCCCAACCTCGGCCCCAATCCGTACCTCAAGCCCAAGCCCAGCCCCCGCGCCGCCGCCCGCGGCGCCGAGGACGCCCCGCAGCCCCCCCACAAGCGCCGGCTCCGGACGGGCGGCGGCCCCGGCGCCGCGGCGCCGACGGTCTCCGCCCCGGCGCATGCGGAGGGGGGCCCGGGCCGCGCGGTGCCGGCGGACCGGAGGGCGGCGGGCCGAGTGGTGCGGCTGCGCGTGCGCGCAGTGCCGGCGGACGCTGGGGCCTGAGATGTGCGTGCGGCGTCTTCGGGGGGGGGGGGGGCGTTGTTGAGGACGGCCCCTCTGTTTTGGCGGCGTTTTGGCGAGGCCGGGGGGCCTCTGGCCAGCGGTGAAGCGGTCAAACCGCCGCCCACCGTCCGGCCTCGGCGGGTGAGTCCCGCTCACTTCAGTGCCAAGTGTCGTGCCCCCCGCCCGCCTTCAAGCGTCGCGTGGGGCTTGGCTTGCGGGGCTGCGGCGCCCCGGGCCCGCCATCCACCTGCCCCTGCCCTGTCCACGTGCACGGGCCGAACTGGAGGCCGCATTGGGGGGGGGGAGGGGGGCGTCATGCCAACCCCCCCCCCCCCCTCTCCAGGGCGCCCAGCCTATGCCCAGCCACTGTCGCCCTGACGCCAAGTGCCATTTCTAATGGCATTTGTAACCGACAGCAACCGCCCCCAACCGCTTCGGCAACCTCCTCCAACCGCCTGCCTAACCGCCTCTTGGGCCGCCTCCGAGGTCCCTTCCCTTCTACTGCATCCCTGGCCCCCCCTTCCAATGCAGCTCTCCAGGGGGGTAACGCTCTCGTTCAATGCATCCCCGGAAGGGAGGGCCCCCGGGTGTCCCCGCCGGCCGTGCGCCTGCCCTGCACCCGCAAGCACTCGACTTCAAAAAGGCAACCGAACGTCATGGGGGTGCCGCGCGGCGGTTTCCCGTCGCGTTCGCCGTTGTTTGTTTCGGGGGACGGGGGTGCCGCAGGGGGTGCAGGAGCAGGCGGTCCCCCGCGTGATCGGGAGAGGGGGGGTCTGGCGGGGGCTCCTGTTGGGCGCAACGCGCTGCCTGTGAGTGACCGCCTCGGCCGCCGGTGAGGCGGTGGAGGACGACGGATTCGGTGCGGGGGACAGGCTTTGTTGACGAGGAATGAATGCGGGGGGGGTAGGGTCTAGGGGGGGTCCCGCAAAGGGGCCGCTTATCTAAACTTGAGTTTCCCTCAGCCAAAATTTTTTGCGAAGATTTTTTGGGGCGGGTGGGTCTCAGAGCCAAAAGACCCCCCCGCCCCTCTTATAAACAAAGGCCGATGTGGGGGCATGGCAAGACCGGCGCAGGAGGACGGACCACGACCATGGCACGACCACCGCCGCTTTAGAACCGGCGCTCGGCATGCGCAAAGCATAACGAGTGTCGGCAAAGCCCTGCCCCCCCCTGTTTTTGACCATTCGAGGCTGCGCTATTTGTGGCCAATGGGGCTTGT